>CABFOS010017996.1:3117-14420 GCA_900660315.1 Diretmoides pauciradiatus | reverse complement strand
CTATGTACATGTTTATCTCCCTGTGAATGTGATAAGTTGTTGGCTTCTTAGGTTGACTGCCTGATTGTCCAATTGGGTTAATTGATCGGCGGGTCCGTTCCAGCCTTAGAGATAGGGTGAGGAGCTCAGACATCCGGGAGGGACTCAGAGTAGAACCGCTGCTCCTCCACGGCGAGAGGAGCCAGTTGAGGTGGTTCGGGCATCTGGTTAGGATGCCTCCCGGACGCCTCCCTGGGGAGGTGTTTCGGGCATGTCCAACCGGGAGGAGACCTCGGGATCGACCCAGGACACGCTGGAGGGACTACATCTCTCGGCTGGCCTGGGAACGCCTCGGGACTCCTCGGAAGAGCTGGTGGAAGTGGCGGGGGAGAGGGCTTCCTGGGCTTCTCTGCTGAAGATGCTGCCCCCATGACCCGGACCCGGATAAGAGGAAGACGACGAGACGAGAGACGAGTTAAATAGACATAGTTAAAAATACACTTTGTTGTTGTTTTCGTTGCTGTCTATGTATTAAAGTTATATTATTATTTCAGTAAATAAGTTATAAATAATACACTTTTTTTAACACTTCAATACTGCCGCTTATCTTCAATTTAAGTATTTCCTCTGAAGCTTTGTGTGCCGATTATGAAACACATGGCAAGGGATTATTTTATTTCTTTTAGGGCATTAAGCAGTATTTTAATGTTTGGCCAGGAAAAATCTCATATTAAGCAAAGTGGACACTCTCACTATTGCTTTGTAGATAAACAATATCTTTGATGGAGAAAAACACAGGCTTTTAGATGAAACCCATGGAAAGAAGGGTTTAGGCTGGTGAGATGATTCAAGAGCATTAGCAGGGTTTTTTATACCTACACATTATGTAGAGTGGGCACTCTTAACTATTGTTTCTTTTGATTGCTGTAATCAGACTACTTGAAGCTTAGCTGCTTATCATGGCTGATTCATAGAGATAAAGAGGGACAAAGAATGCAAATCATGTAAATAACAACTCCGTCTCCCAAAATTGCAAGGTAATCACAGGCCAATGGCTCTAGAATGGGGCCACTAGTCTAAAAGGAAAATAAGAATGGGAGGCATGAGACAGAAACATAAATACGAGAAATCATGGACAGCTGTGGGGGAGTTTAAGGAGGGGGAGTAGATGTGGAGGAGGAAGGGTACCGCTGCTTCTCATCCGCCATCTGATCTGTGGGTGGCAGTGATGACTGATGGAGAACCACTCTAACTGAAGGTCACATCCAAAGCCCTGCCATTTTAGACTGTCACCGTCACAAGGGAAAGGATAAATAAAGTTCAGATTGTCATGTTTATTCACCCTGCTTTCTCTGTGGGGTTGTGAATAAAGGAGGGGGAGACAGACAGAGGGAAGATAGGAATGCCAGTAGATGATTCAAAGTATCTAAATAGGATTTAGCTCAGACATTCTCAGATTATTATTCAATTTTTAATAACAAAGACTTTAGCCCTCTTTTTATTTTGTCTCCATCTTTTCATAGCGGGTAAGTACAATTTCATGTTTTGAATAATGGCTTTCTGAAAGCATTCTTATTCAGTGATTTGTCTCTTATACTGACAGTGCTACAATAGGGGAAGTGAGGGATAGGAATGAAAGGATAGCATTTATTCAAAATCAGCTAAGGAATTTGGAATCAGAGTGAATATTTTTACATGGAAGAATAGACAATGGTACAATTACCATATCCATTCGTCATCAATCCATGTACAACCCAAACAGGCCTGAACATAATTTCTGGGGGGAAATAGAGTACAGTAGAGAACATATTTCATGGTTTTCCCAGATTGTCATAAGACTGAAGGTCAGCAGTCTGTTGCAGCTCCAATGTCCCCATAGTCTGGGTGGAACAAAAAGGTATTCATCTGGTGCTGAAACCAGAGCTGAAGCTGGAGGTTTAGATGGGGTGTAGGGGGTGTTACTCCTGCAGGCGGGGCAGAATACCCATGGCCAGACGACCTCGCTGCCCAGCCTCTAATATCTGATCAAGGACCATCTGCTGAGGCAGCCTATGTCCACACGCTCCTCATACCCCATCTCACTGTATGAAGAGCCCACTGGGAAATCAAGCTATTAGTGGGCTATTAGAATTATTCTGGTCACTGTTTGAAAAGAAATTTGATTATCACAATGATGCTGATTTTGGTTCTGTATTCATTTGGAAAGAGGATATGCTGCCAATTTCTCTCATCCGTTCTCTCCCTTTAGTTCTCTGCCACCCTTTCTCACTTATCCTCCATGGGACATATGTGATGTGGCATCTCCACAGTTCTATTGGATTTCTTTATATAAATATTAGATTTGTCCGGTTTGCCATTGTTATTTTTATTACTATTGATTGTGACTAATGACAGATTGCTATTGATATTGACTGAGAGGGCTGTGGGTGTGAATATAGAGAGATGCACAGCATCTGGGCACAAGGCAATGCAATTAGTTTAGAATTGCTTTTTATTGCACTGCACAGAGGGAACAAAATTTTAGGCCTAGTACTTAAATACCACAATTATGGTCTAGTAGAAGTGTTTGTATTACGTTTTTTTCTCGATTGTTAAGTCACTTTGAATGAAACTGTGGTCCACTTAATCATGACCATAACCTAAATGAGCACAATATGCTTTTTTTTGCAAAACAGTAAGTCATTTCTCATTGCTTTCACACAAATGCAAACATTGCACATTTTTGCAAACCAGCAAACACAATTCCATACAAAAGACAAACATCAATGATGTAAATCATGTCAAACTAAACTGAAGCATTTGGTCGCTGATAGAAATTGCTCCCATTGTGAATCTCTTCTGTACGTGTGCAAAACCTCTTTGCACATTTGCCCAGTCAACAATCAGTCCTTGACTCCTTATACAGTACATTCATAAAAGAGGTCACCTCTAGGTTAGTTGGTTAACCCTAACCCTGAGAGAGGCTGGGCAGCGGGTCCAGCCCAATCTCAAAAGATCAACTGTGGCATCAATAGTAAGAATATTCAGGAATGAGAATCGGTGTGTGACTGTGCTATACCTTACTGTATTTCAGTACTGCTGTATACAATATGTAAAACTGTTTTCCATCCACATCCTTTATGTAATCATCAAAACATCCTTTGTTTTCATAGAAATGCAGAATTTTCTTTTCATCATCAGCTTGATATATTTGAGCTTGTTCTCTGTATTTACAGTGTCATTCATTTTGTGAAGAACACATTACAATTAAGTAAAGCTTTTTGTTTCAGTTCTTGCTCTTCAGTGAAAATCTTTCTGCTTTGGTCTTTGGTACAGTAACATCTTTTTAGGAAACAAGAATACAGGCCATGCTGTGGTAAAATGTTTACTTGCCTTTACATACTATAGTTATAGTGTAAAAAGTGACACACACCCTCAAAAAAAAGGTAGTCATGTTAGGGTATATTGATACTGTAGTTAGTGTTTATTGGGCGATTGTGTAATGGCATTTTGGCAAACATGACTCAGTTTTGGGGGCAGTATGAACTGTTTTGCAAAAGTGACTTCTGTTTGAATTAATGTGCTCAAGCAATCGAGAAAAACAGTAAGCTGACAAGATGAAGTGATTTTGTGTGGGAGGACATGCGTGGATTCATGTGAAGATAAGCATGCATAATGCTTATATAGACTATGTTTCAAGCACAATTTGCATGAAGTTCGAGTGGGCTGTGGGTTTAGTTTGTGCTCCTCCTACTGTGTGCCATGCAGCATCATTCACCAGGCCTTGATAACAGTTGGTTAATGGGTAATGTGCCACACAAGAGTAATACTGCACTTTCTGTTTTCATTTTGTTGCTGTAGTGCAGTAATTAATCCAGCTGAACCCTTTGTGCTCACAAAATAAATGCTTTCCATTTTCATTAATAGACAACTCATTAGTACATAATGAGCAAGAAGGCAGAGCTCCCCTCTCTCCCTGCAGTACCTAGCAGATGAGCATGCGCTACACTCAGCCTTGTAACTCTCAGCTAATTAAAACCTAGGAATGCTTTCTGTTCTCTTCTTCTCCCCTGGAAAGAGTGGGGGCATATGCTTTTAAAACATTTGTTTTGAATAATTGACCATGGTGTACAAGTGTTTTACCCACGGAAAAAAACAACAACACAATATGAATAAGTCATACATGACGGTACTGTACAGTATGTGTCCGAGAAACGCTCTTCTGCTACAGTGTGCCCAGAAATCTCAACCACACTCTCAAGAAGCAACCCTCTGACCTCCTAACTACAAGCTCACACATGTTAAAGAACAAAAATAATGAATAAAGGCAGTGCCAAGCAGCGGCAATATCTCTGTGGGGGGGGGACTTTAATCAGCACTGTAATCTGAACCTACCAGTAAAGGTGACATCTTCCTGTTCACGCCAATCACTCGCTACCAGCAGTAGAATAACAGTGCTGCTGACCATTTTCTCTGGATATGTGAAACGGAGTTTGCTGACCTGGACCTTCCTTCCTTTCTCTTGTACATTTTTGAGGTTACAGCACCCGATTTTCTACAGTAAGTGACTACGGTGAGCGCGTTTGACACTCTTTTGCTCTGGATATGTGGAAAAAGTAAAATCCATTATAGAAGTTCAGGATGTAATGTAACAGGTGCACCAAAGCTTCCTAACTGCCCTAACTAGCATGCAAACTCTGCTAAGCAAATGACAGAGAGTACAAAGAATACCATCACATTCGTACAACTGCCTCACACTGCACTCCACACAAAAATCAGGAGGAAGAGAATGTACCAAAGGGTAAAAGGGTAATTATTTTTGGCGAATTTGCTACCCTAGAGTAGTAAAATGTGTTTCAAAGGATTAATGATCTGGACACTCCAGCTTTATTTTTCAATTCCTCCTTGGATAAGCTTTATTAACACTCGTCGCGGTTCTAATAGGCCACAATGGCGCTCTTATTGGTCATGGTCACCTATGATGATCTGTCTCATCATTTCATCCTCCTGGAGGCATTAACATCCAGGTCAACAGTCACAACTGACTGGGGTCACCATCCATCATGTTGTGGCTTCCTGAGTTCATAACGGTGACTGATGGGTTGCCAGTGTCCACAAATAAATGTGATTAAGAGAGGACAAGCTACAGTGTAGGAATTTATCCTAATTAAATTATAGTGATGATATATCAATAGTGGTTAATTATCTGAAGACGATGACATTTGTTTATTTCAACTGTAGTTTCCACACACACATGGCACACACTCACACCTAAATGCATGCACACGCGCACACACGCACACACACACACACACATGCTTAAGCACGTGTAAACGCAAGCAAACTCACACTAACACATGCACACTTGCTACACCTTCCAATGATGATAAGGTTTGCATTTGTCTTGATGAAGAGATGATTAGCTGCAAGGATTCTTCACTTCATGACGTGAATAAAATCGAACCCAATTTCTGGCTGTAATTAAAGCTATTCCCAGAGCAGACTGCTGGAAGGCCACAACTTTAAGAGGTCAGTGGAAGACAGGTTTCCAATAGCAGTCTAATTCAATCAGAATTGGATGGATATATAGAGGATCTGGGGGATTTATAGACAACAACGTTCTTTGAGCATAGATGTACCAGTGGGCAAGCAGCACACATCTACAGTCAGTACATGTGTTCAAGTGGGCTTGGCTGGTCTGCCTCTGCAATGCAGCCAACTAACTGTATCCCAGAGTGCCAGAAGCAGACGTGTTGCTTTCAAGTGAAAATCTCATAACACCGGTCTTAGTGAGGTTTTTATTTTATTGTTTTTGTTTGTTTGTGTTTACATTAATGAATTCCCTTTAATGGGTATCTAAAGATCACTAAAAAATAATTGTGTAGGGGTGCCCCGGTGGCTCACCTGGTAGAGCACGTACCACAGAACCGGTTCAAATCTGAGCCGGGGCCATTCGCTGCATGCTATCCCCTCTCTCTCTCCCACACATTTCCTGTCAAATAAAAAGGAAAAACTCTTTTTTTTCAAGTAATAATACAGTAATTGTGTAATTTCAATAAATGCATGGGCGTTGATTAGAAAGTGAAGAGAAATTCTGAAAGAGAGAGCTTGGTGAATAGAGGGTTTCATATCACAATAATGATATGTTGCACCACCATCTACTGTACCCCCATAGACGAGAAGGGAAAGAGAAGGGATTCACAGCCACAGTTGTGAGATACTGTTTTTGAAACTGCAGTCGCCGTTGGTGGTGATAGTCCTTGAAATGATTGCCTGCAGGCTTTGCTCATTATCAGACAACGATTTATTGTCCCTCTCAGGATCCAGAGGTTTTGTATAAACCCAATGTGCATATCAGTCAATGCCATTAGGGTAACCTTATGTGGAGATAAATACTGTAGAGCTACTTAGGGTACAGAAGCATCATAACGTGTTACAGTGGAAATAAATGTACAGTCGGCCACTGTTCAGTATAAATGCCAGTTGACACATGTTCATGATGTTTTCCAACAGTATTTCTCTGTATTGGCTCTCCAAGTAATTGTCAATAAATACTTTAATAGATTATATATCAATGATATACTTATGGGGAAATATATGAAAAAAAATCCACTGACTTAATTTTAATTTACATCTTACATCCACAGACTTAATTTGAATGGGCAGTGGATATTACAAATGTCAGCATATACTGTAAATACACTGCAACCTCTGACTGGCTCTTTGGGTCACTAAAGACTCGTTACTATTTTCTGTGACCTTCCATTGAAGTTTCATGATAAGAGAGTGGTCTTTCCCCCTGAATGAAACATGCATCCTCTCCTCTCCATCTCTCTCTTGCACCCTGTCAGACAACAAGATGCTGAATTTCAAAAGAGGTGAAGTAGACTTAATGGTCTTTATTTTGTAAATTTGCCCTGAACATGTATTTTTTAGGGTCTCCAGGCACGCTCCTGGGCAACCTTGACTTTACACTTGCATAAGCCCTTCTGAGTAAGACCCCTGTATTGATGTTTGGGCTTATTTACATAATACCCAAACCCACAGGAGAGTTGCAGTGGGCGCAGGGCCGCATCCAAACGCCACTCACATATTCACTGCAAATTAGTCTCCAAATCCATATAAGCCACCAATAGCTAGGAAGAAATGCAGTAATCAATGACAGGTTTTCTTTACCTCCCCGAACAGCAGTTATTTATGTGTGCTGACACCAGTCACCGTGATTGTTATGCCACGCACTGCTATGAAGAGAAAAAAAGTGTTTTCATTTTTTATCATTCTCAAACTAGTGTTGATGGCAATCATATTACCACAGCTCTTAGCCATGTCCTCCCCATCTGGGTATGTATTAGATTGGAGCATTTCTTTACTTCCATATACTTACAACTCTGTCTGTTGTCATTCTCGTGCTCTTCATATGAAAATGTTTTATTACCTCCGCCCAAGGACGAAGTCCGGGGAGAGAGGTAATGTTTTCGGTAGCGTCCGTTCGTCCATTCGTTCGTCCGTTCGTCTGTGTACAAGATTACACAAAAACTACCAGACCAATTTTCATGAAACTCAGTGGAAGGGTGTAGTATCGGACATCGACGGCCCTGGGAAATTTTGGGGCGGATCCGAATCATGGGGCGCCGCGTAGGACGCCACATAAACAGGAAATGAGCTCTAATCGCACCATCCGATTTTCATGAAACTCAGTGGAAGGGTGTAGTATCAGTCACCGACGACCCCGCGAAATTTTGGGGCAGGATAGACGCAGCTTGGCCCAAGGAAGAGCTATTACATTTTGGAGCGGATCTGAATCTGAATCACATAAACAGGCGACATACATCCTGGGCGGAGGTCACAAATTTACAAAATTTACAAAATAAAGACCATTAAGTCTACTTCACCTCTTTTGAAATTCAGCGACTCCTTGTCTGACAGGGTGCAAGAGAGAGAGGGAGAGGAGAAAAGAGAGTTACACTGAAAGGATGCATGTTTCATTCAGGTCGGGGGGGAAAGAGCACGCTCTTATCATGAAGGTCACAGAAAATAGTAAGGAGTCTTTAGTGACCCAAAGAGCCAATTAGAGGTTACAGTGTATTTACACATATGGACTACGGATGCAAACTAGCCTCTGGCTAACTCTGGTGTATTTACGGTTCATCTTTATGATCTGTTCATTAATGCACATTGTCCCTCTCAAATAAACGAATAAATAAATAAAACATTCCTAGTTATCTTTGGGAGGTTGCTCATCTCCTCTGTTAGACAGCCGGCTCAAACTATTCACACTTGCCCAAGACATATCTAGTCTGTCTTTTACATAACAAATGAAAAAAAAATAGTGTAGGCACTGGTGATTGTGACAATTTGGATAATATTGTATGGTGCTATTAGGCTACTGTACCCTTTAACAGTGGTGAGAGAGGGTAAGCCTTTGGAGTGAGTAGGGAAAGGACAGAGGATTCTCTTATAGTGATAAGGTTGACTGCAGTGGACTGTGAGAGTACTTCAGTAATTCTTATTGTATGAAGCCTCTTCTCAGATTAGGTTACACATGCAGACTTTATGGACAGTTGCATAGCAGACAATCAGACCATGTAATAACCATAGGGCCCAAATCCACTGTAACACCTCACAAAGCAAAAGTGCATAAAGCCTTAATGCTCAGTCCAATTCCACGGCACACTGCTTTGATAAACACTGACGCCAACTCCACAATGGACACTGTCTTTACTCTGGCAATTAGGCAAAGCGGTGGATTATCACTCCTTCAGCCCAACACACCACAAATCTGTCCGGATTCAATTATTCTCCTCTCCCATGTCTGTGGCCATTTGGGCGTTTTGGGCATATGGCCAGTAGAGGAATGTGCTCAAGGATTTG
The DNA here is from genome assembly GCA_900660315.1 of Diretmoides pauciradiatus. Lineage (NCBI taxonomy): Eukaryota > Metazoa > Chordata > Actinopteri > Trachichthyiformes > Diretmidae > Diretmoides > Diretmoides pauciradiatus. The sequence goes on along the minus strand of CABFOS010017996.1, from coordinate 5,591 downwards.
GACTGCTGAGAGTGCAAAGCCATTGTTTGTGTCATTGTTTTCTATTCCTGTCATACCAGCAAGCTTGACAAGTCTATTAAATAAAAAATGAAACTTTAGGAGCTAACAAACAGTGTCCTGGTATTTTTTTCTGAAACAATAAGGTAAACTTACTGTATTTTTCTCCTTCACTCACACCCCTCCTTGTGTTGGGGCTCTTGAAAATGGTCCATGTTCTGGAAAATTAGAGTCGCTCTACATCCCTCCCTCCAACAGGGTGTGGTTTTTTTGTGGGCCAGAAGTGCTCTCAGTAAGAACCTAAAATACCTACAGTACTGAATGGATTTGATTTGCTCCATCTCACTGCACCGTGATGCCATTATTTTTTACTTATTTAAAAGCTCTCTCAAGGTAGATTGTGTACAAAATCAGAGGTTTCCAGGGGTCTGAAGACTCTCATCTCTCTACTCAAGGCATCTTCAATCTCTTTAACATGTTTGCACAGATGCTTTATTTTCCCCTTTCTCCCAGGCTCTCCTTGCTGAGTGGGAAAAGCTGCCATCAGTTTGTGTGTGTGTGTGTGTGTGTGTTGGTGGGCAGTGGGCACGCATTTGTGTCCTGTCTGTGTACATACTGTATATACATGCACATGTAAGTGTGCTTGAGTGTGTGGGCGAGTGTGGTGTAATTGTTATTCTTTGCAGGTCTGAGATGAGAGACCCCCCTGGTAGTGTACAACGCCTCCTGTCTGTTTACCCTCTTGGGTGGCTTGTGAATCACTGCCATAGCTGTCATTTCCTGCATTTTATTTGTCTGCTAGGCAGCAGCCAGTCAGCTCCTAACACATCCCTTTTCTCTCTCCTCTCTTTTATGTACAGATACCACAGTGTCACCACAAAAAGGTAAGACAACATACAATCAGTCACCTGTGGCCTCCTCACTGTTTCAGATTGGGGGTGTGAGGGGGTGTTCCTGTGTCTGTCTCAAACTTTGCTAATAAGATGAAAACTATTTCATGGTGATGTTGTTTTGAAATGTAGCCATTCAGTTTTGCTGTTACAGAACAATCTTGAGTTTGATTACAAAGTCAGTCACTCACACCCACTGCCACCTACAGCAAATGATCCTGCAGTCCTCAGTAATGATAGACAGTCTGTGTTTATGCATTGCTTTCTGTAAGGCTTATGCTCAGACTAATCACAGATCTGTTTAGACTCCACAGTTTCAATCTCTGTGTATGTTAATGAGGTTGGAGGAGGTGACTGTTTTGCATAGTGAAACATTGGGGAGAGGCAGAAGACTTAGTGGGGAGAGACGTTTATAGGAACGCACCTGTACTTTGTTTTGATTTGGTGGGATGATGGGGCCAGACAGCTCCAGGGGTCTTGTTCTGGGTGGCAGCATGCAGCGGTATGCACCAAGCAGTCCCAGCCCTATACTCTTTACAATGAAGTTAATGACAGAGGGTGTGTCATGCTTCTGTGATTGCAAAGCAGGAGCAGACAACCAAACAAACAATTCCACTCTGATTTTGTCGAGACTTTATTTGATGCCCTGCCACACTTACAAGAACACAGATATTGTTTTGAATATGTTCTTTGCAGAGGGAGAAACTAAAACAAAAAACATTTAGATTTAAAATACCTAAACAGCAGGAGTGCTGCTTGGCCTGACAAAATGTGTACCTTACACAGCATCAGATCTGGTGGAGTGACTTGTAGGTATATACAATAGTCACTGATAGAGTACATCTGGGTGGCAGGTTACACTCAGTATGCCCCACCCACCCACACACACACACACACACACACACACACACACACCGTTGCGAGGCCTATATATGTGATGACTATGTGGTGTGTGATGCTGTCAGATGGGCCTATAAAGGTAAGTGATATGGGCTGCCTGTGCCTCTCCGTCTGATGAATGTGGATAGAGAGCAGAGGCTGGTGCGGTGTACATCATCCCTCCACAGCCGCACTCCCATATGTTTCTGAAGGAGAGCAAGATAAATAAGGCTACGCCACCCTGAAATGCGTGTTCACCTTTGTGAGTGAGTGTTTGTTCATGTCCATGTGTGTGTGTGTGGGTGTGTGTATACGTCTTCTTTTACTTGTGTTCTGCCTGTCTGATGTGTCCCTAATTTACATCTATTTAGTAAGAAGCATACAAAAACATGTTCTCTGTCTCTCAGTCCTACACATCTAGGATGTCACGGTGAAAAATGATTGGTTGTCGTCATTCATACACTGTGAGTTATAGATGGCTTTACGGCTTTGACAATACCATCGGTACGGAAGAGCAATGGTGCCTTGAGCTGAAGATAATGTATATAAACCCTGCGTGTGTGTGTGTGTGAAAGATGGAGTGAGCAGGACATTTGTGTGCACTGACAATGTCAAATCCCCACAAACTCAATCCTTCACTAGTCAACTTGAGATATGCAGGTATGGCATCTATCAAATGAGTGCATGAATGCAGTAGAATTTATGCTA
>CABFOS010017835.1:3530-17426 GCA_900660315.1 Diretmoides pauciradiatus | reverse complement strand
TGTATTCTGTGCAGTGGACATTCTTTGTAACTATGAAAATGCAAACCAGGAACTTCTGTCTGGAGGTCCAATAGTGTGAATTGTGAGCAAGTAAACAGACAGAATGACACAAGTCATGAGTCAAGTAGCAAAAGAATTGAACTCCTTTATTTGGACTGTCAATCTGATGAATGCTGCAGTTCAGACCATTCAAACATACGAGTGACAGTAAAAAAGTAGAGTATGTAAGCATGGGATGCAAAATGTCCATTCATAAAATATTAGAAAATGTCTGGGGAGTCATTAGAATTAAATATAAATTGTACGAGACAAAGATGCAATATAGCCTACGACTGACTGCTTTATTCATTAAGCCAGGCAGGGACATTGACAAGATCTGACGGACCACTTGGTAGGAGTCTTCATATGATGTAGGCTTTGTACCTCATAGTGGCTGCTTGGTATGTGAAATACCCACGGCTGAACTTATGAAGTGCATTTTCTAGCCCATTTTGCGCATCACTGGAATGTAAACATGGAGTAAACATATTCCTTGGCCTGTTATTAGTGTTCAGTTATACATATAATCACATCAGTTATGGCTCAGATAAGCATTGTCATCCCCTGCTGCACCTCCATAATGCACAGGCACCTGCAGAAAGTTCCTGCATCATGGCCATGTTACTTTCTATCTGCAGTAAATGGAGGTCCCAACCTTTAGAGGTTATGAAAAGGATCATCTGAGCCATATAACATAAGAGTATCAATATACAGTATAGTTCAGAGTTTAAAATAAGATAACTGAATCTTAAAGTTGTCAACATCATTAACCCATTGAACTCTTTGCAGGCATGAATCTGATGCATTCACTAAGTCAGATCTATCCAAGAGCCTGCTCTGAAGAAATCCATGACTAGAATACTATCCAGGACCATTATCCAAATCAACAGATAGAGGAAGATGGAGCTGTGCATTTCAGGCACCGCATGAACAGTTTATCAGCACATGACAACTAATGGTTTAATCACCAGGCCAGGAAAACTATTCTCTCTTTATCACTTATCAAAGGCAGGCGGTACATGCATCTACCGAGACTCGTATAGAGTCGATGGATAAGTGGTAGAAGGCATCTGTTGTCAAGCTCTACCCAGCCAGCTCATTTGCGAGAAGGCTTCAGTACTTTAATGTGTTACATAGTGAGACAATGGAGTATTCATGACATCACATAACATGAAACGGGCATTATCCCAGAGAGATGTAAACAGTGACATTTAGGCGGTATTAACATAGAACATTAGTTGCAACATTTCTGCTCTCTAGCTTTTGGTGACACTGAGCACCTTCAACCACCATGACTATTCTGTCCTCTATCTACAACAGTGCTGAATTAGTGTGGCAAAACATGCAATTATAGAAAAAAAGCATAAGTTATCAATATCAAGGGAGAGTAAAAAATACAATTGGAAAAGATATCTGTAAATAACCATGTTTACTACACAGACTTCCTATGGCTCTGCAGAAATAAAATGTGAATGTTATCCCTGCCTTATGATGCAACCAAAGGCGATCCAAAAGTTAAGACTGTATTACACATACATGCACCTCCGCTCTGCCACATTCAAAGACAGAGGCTGTATAAGACAGTTTTTTTTTGATTCAACACTGATACCACATGATAATGTTAGGGTTTTGAAAGTGAAACATTTTGAGACAAACAGAAAATATGGACATCTCCAAGCACCTTGAAAAGTATGATTCATCAAATCACCACACTGGCCATTTTGAGGAAAGGGCACTGTGAGGGTGAGGCAATAGGTACTGGTGCATTCATTACAAGATGGAGCTTCATCTTCCAGAGCCAATCATGAGGGTGCCAGAGGGTTGAGATGGGCCTCATTATGTCAACTCACCCAGCAATAAATGGTCAATTGAACTACCCTCCCCGCTTTTATCAATTCAACATCAGCTCTTACACAGTACAAACCTCACCAACCCTTATTCAACCCTGTGGGGATTCCTCGGCGCAAAATGAGATTCATCATCATTTATGTACTAGGGCATAAAATATCAACAGAGACAAATTGCAGCTGGCATCAATTCTTCAAACTGCCATTGTTTTTTTTCCTTTTTCTTCTTTAAATTAAACCATTTTGTTGCATTTCTCTACAAATATCTTTCTCAAATTAACAATCACACAGCCCTTCTCTTTGGCTTTGTAGTAGTTGAGAGTAGGACAGTCATTTCTACCTTGACTATGTATTCGAGGGAAAAGAATCAAGTGTATGTCTACAGTTGAAGATTCTCCTCAACACTTTTGGTCCTCCTTTCCTGCCTCTGTCAAAAAACAACACAGTAGAGGAATTCTAAATTCTACTCTAATGCATTTGGGAGTATGGCAGAAAAAGAGGATGTGACAAACTAAGGAAAGACTTCTAAGCGTCAACCAACACAAGCCCTTGCTAAAAATTTGGTATAGAAGGGGTGTGGCCAGGAAGACTGGTTGTGTTTGTGGATCAAGCCCTGGCTGCAAGTTGAGGCTTTGAGTGAGTGTATCAGTGTCAATTACAGCTTAGTTCCCAATTTCAAAGATTATTTGTGCATGTGTGCGGAAGATGAAAGTGCCTTACTCCTGGTTGGGATTTTTTTTTTTTTGAACCTATAACATTATATGGGGCAGGAGCGATGGCCGTCACTGTGTTTTGGAAAGAAGCCTTGCTCCAAGGCAGGAGGAAAAGAGAAACTCATAGGGCAGAACCCTTTAAGACAGCACCAAGCTCGCAGTTTCCTCTCAGACGATGGCAAATTGAGCCTCTGCACATCATGTCACAGTCCTGCAGACGACATGGAGCAGTTTGCACAATGAACCTTTTCTCTCTCTCCTGCAATATAATAATCATCTGTATTCCATTTATAATAAACTTAGTTGTATATAATAAAGTACAAAAATATCAGAGAACATATACACAGTTTTTGTCGTTTTGTAGTGACTGCTTTGCCTGGTTTTCTTAAGCATATATCTTTGTGCTGGGCGATGAGGAACTGAACAGGCCTCAGTTGAAGAAAAACTGGAGTTTTCTTTCTTCTTTTCACTGGTTTTCATATTGTTGATGTTCGGTCTATTCCATCTGAGGAGGAGATTGGAGACAAATATGCTTCAACACATTTAGAATCATTACGTGTACTGCGCCGTCCACATTTCACCTTCTGGTGCTTAATTCATCAAAAATGGATGTAACGGGGATGTCGTTGTAAGAGAATACTAGAAAAGCCAGGTCACAGTGAGATGGCGCAAAGCAATGGAGGCACCGGCTTTCATTTCACACTTAAATGCAAATGTTGTCCAACCATTACACCAAGACGAAATTGACAGGTCTAGACGCACAGACATGGCTTGAATTTGTTTTCCCTTTTGGAGATGTCTGTGACCAGATTAATGATACTGTATTATTAATAGATATATTATGTCAAGATTCTATGATTAATAAATATTACTAATAGAATATAATTAATCAAATATTACTTAAAAATCAATGGACTGTCTTTAATTAAGTCTCTGTTTGTTTGTATGGCGAACTTGTTTGTGGACATTGTTTATAATTTTTGGACATCGAGTTGTTGAATATGTAACAACTTTCTCTCGTTGTCTCGATGCAATCCAGCCACAACTGGGACATAAACATTGCGGGACAAAAGTAATGCAAACACAGATTTAAATAATTATAGCAATGAGCAATGTGCAGACTTAACCGTAGATCTTTAAAGACCACAGCGCAAAACAATCGCATTGAATTGAAGTGTTACTGAAGTCATCGTCTCACATGCTCAGATCTTTTTCCACACTTCACCTCACGGGGTCTTAGCTGTACCCGTGTTAAAGAAGCTGTCTGGAATGAGCCATTAGCCACAGCAAACTTAAGAGGAAAAACATCCTCAAAAATATAGGCATATAGGAGTAATCTTGCAAGCTTCCACTAGCTTGAAGCGTTAATGGAACTGGGGTTGAGAGGGGGTTAGGGACGTCTCTGTTCCAGTTCCACAGCTGATGCAGAAAAGTGTTTATAATGACTTAAAATCTGTTTATCAGACTGCAGACAGCATATTAAACAGTGCATACATATTAATGTGTTGTCTGGTCTGTAGGTCTGTGAAATTTGTCCGTGGGTGGTTAGCCTACTTAGTGTGGGGCTGCTGAGGACACTTACCCCCTAAGGCATGCTCTGTCATACTGAGGCACAGTGACTCCAGCGTGGGGTTGATCTCCAGGTCGGCACCTGGAACTTGGCATTCTTAGGGAATGAGGAAAAACAAAATCAGTCAACAGAAACCGCAAGAATTTATTATTAATTATTACCCTTAAGACTGTCCTGAAGTCAACTTTCCTCGCACCACTAACTTTTATAAACACAATTCCGTAAGTTTTCCCCAATACATCATTTGAAAAGTAGATGAACTCACCAGTTCTTCTCTCAGATGAACAGTTTTACTTATTATGGCACAATTATGCTTTTGTGTGATGATCAGATGGTTCTTTGACCTGAGAGTAGTTTAAGAACCAGGTGAATCTGGAATGCCGCCTTCCAAAATCATGATAATGGTTTCTTCTGGGTTTTTGGACTACTCTCAGACCAAAGAACCATGTGAACATTATATATCATTATAGAGTGAGAAGCAATGAACATGGAAACTATGAAAGACATAAAAAACATTACACGGCGACTACTTCTAATCATTACATTTACTATCATCATTTATAAATCACTTGAAATGAAAGCATCAAACACTTTTCGATCCAATCCACAAGATAATATATTTGACGAAACACAAGACGACGGATAGAGGATAGAAATGGGTTTTATCGGTGGATAAGTTATTAACAAATGAAGAAATCTCATTTTGAATCCATTTGGCTTATTTCTTATGAATTGTAGGTCATAATGCATAATGCAGGATCTGTAATGTGTGTGTGTGTGTGTGTGTGTGTGTGTGTGTGAGAGAGAGAGAGAGAGAGAGACAGAATGAGTGTGGGAGAGTGAGAGAGAAAGAAGGAACAAGATGAGACAGAGAGTGACAGAGACAGATAGCTAGAAAGTGAAACTATCTAGGCCACTGATGGGCAACTGGGGGCCAGACCTGACCCCTCCCACCTTTAGATTCAGCTCCAATATCATCTCGCGTGCAGTGATAAGCATCATGCATTAGATAAATAAATTCCTTGAGATTTCATGCATCATTGTTGAATAAAACAGCTGCTGGAGAATGTTAGAATGGGCAAAACAAAGACGCCTTGGGGACGGCATGTTATGTTTGTTGGTGCCAGGCATGTCGGTTCCAGTAACAGACATGCAGACAGACACAGACCCTCCTGGGCTTTTTTTCACACTACAGTGTCTAAGGTTTAAAGAAAACGGTCCAGTAGACAAAAAATATCCTGTCCTATTTATGAAAACACACCGTTGTTTTACCCTGCCATTATTTGCCGTTGCATTTATGAGAATGGTCAAAGGAGCCTGGCAAGAATTGCACAAGCTAAAAAGTAGAATATGCCAGCAAATAATGATGCAGTGATACAGCAGCACAGCGGTAATTGTCACAGATGGCACATAGCAACACACTGGCCACCAAATATAATCACCTGACTCGGATTGATTTTGGGAATATTACCCAAGGTCCTGTGAAGGTCTTAAGAATTACAATTTACAATGAACAATTGCTTTAAGAAGTTTTTTTTAAAAGAGTTTTAAAGGTTACATAACAAAAGTATAAATAAAACCTGCTACTCAATAATAGACGTGATAATAATAATTTCACTTTCATTTTCACAACAGGAGACGGGACATATTATTAAATATATTATAGGCCGACTCAAAGTAGATATCGCCGTCTTTTGCAATGTGTACAGTATATCGTCACGTTCACATGACGATGACGAGAATAAAACGATACATTCTGCAGAAGTGTGAATGATGAGGGCATGGAAGGGTACGGGAGACTGGTGGAACGCTGGCGTGATGTTTGCTGTGTATACCCATGTTAATGACAGACCAAATCATATAATACCTTGCTGCTGGAACAGGAGCATGGTTTGCGGGGAAGTGTGAACAGGGAGTGAGTGGGTCCGTTGAACAGAGCTGCGACTCTGACTTGGCATGCTGTTACTGCCCCCAGGGTTGGCAAACCACAGGTTCTACAAGAAAAGAGTTCGCATTACACAAATGCCACTCGTCTTACAGGGGTGACACTTTTTGCTTATCTTTTCAGCCAAGTCATTAAACTGAAACTCTTCAAGCTGTGATAATGAATCAAGTCATATCAATGTGGGATACCTAGCCTCTTGTATTGCCTTGTGTACACTGATTAAACGGTCACGGCCTCCTGTTATTTCATGTGTTTTCCTTTCAGAACAAATGTTCACTAACGATGTTTGGGCATATTATTTTATAGGGCAATTTCTCAATATGAAATGAGATGCATAATGTGCTGTGTGTGGGGAGTGTCCATTTAAAATCACTGCAAAGAAAAAGACAAAAATCTAAACATTTGATTGAACATTTGAAACTCATGTCATGTAAAACATTATTTAAACAGCTGATCCATTTTGTCATAATTACAACCTCTCAAAGTCTTTCCTTCCTCCACTCTTGATGCTGGATTACTGTATAACTATGCAATGTTTCAGAGAAAAGGTTACACTGCTGTTTTGGGCGTGACGTTTTCATCATATGTGGTGATTGTTGTAGATTTTCAAGCTGTCTGAGGAACATTTGTAGGTACACTGGCAGCTCATGACGGAATTCAAACAGCACAAATGGCCACCAGATATCTCAATAATTAAAATTTAAAAGAACAATAATCTTTGTCAACTCCTATCAAGGCAAGTTTAACACGCCACATAGTGGTGGCAGTTTCCATTAAAACATCTATCTAACGACAGGACTACTGACTTGTCTACCCTGGCCTGCCAGCCCAGGGTTAGTGAGGGTGTGGCGTGGTGAAACTCCGCCGATCCCGCCTGGACTCAGAAGACCCATGCGTCCAGCTGGGAGCCCACGAGGGGCCATCTGGAACTGCCTCTGGCCCCGCCGCCCTAGGCCTCCACTCACAGAGCCTGCTGTGGGGAGGGAATTGGACCCATATGCCCAGCTAGAGTAAGAACAGAAAGAAAAGTCAGATGCTTATAAAAAAGCAATCAGTGAGAAGGGATAAAGAGAACTGGTTGATCAAATAATACGGCAGCAAATCCATGCCAAAACCCGAGAGAGCGCACAATTCACATTCACAGTGTTACATTCAGCTGGTGTGACATCTCTCTTGCTAAAACAGAGATCAAAAGGTAGAGAGAGCCAACAGTGTCTCACCCCTTCTGTCGGTACACAGGCATGTCCAGCATAGCTTTCCGAGGGAACAGGCGGAGCAGCTTGAGAACCTGCTGCTTCCAGGAGACCAGCCTTTTCCTGTGGGTTTCTGTGAAAGCCTGACACAGAAACAGCAGCAGAAAACGGAATCAGCATCTCAAACAGCATCACAGGGTTTGAAACTCCACACGCTTCTGGAATTTGTGAATTTCTTTGAGAAAGAAAAGTTTGATTTTTTTTACAATAATAAACAATCAATACATTTCCCCATGAGGCTTGGTGTACTGTACCACAGACTTTAGGTGCAGTTACAACAATACACAAATCACATAAATATGTTAAGTTGTGCAAATGAAAAGCTTTGAATCTGAAGGTTCTCACCTCATGTGTCAGACACTTCTCTATGAGCTGAAGATAACAGCTGATATTCTCCTCATCTGGCCTCGACACCAGCAACTGGGTGCATACTGAAACACAAAGTCAGGGTTTACATAATGTGCATGGAGTAAACCTGATAATCCCCTCATCCAATCAAGGTGTGGAATTGCACTGTATGTCAGTATGTGGATATGGAGAGAGGTAGATATGGATTTGTGAAATATCTATGTGTTGTTTATGTATTAATAGGCCGGATGCTTAAACAGAGGGGTAAGTGTAGTATGTTTCAATCAGATATTATAGTGTTTTGTTATGTTACGTTGTGAGTGTGTGCTACTGCAGTGACAACTGAATTTCCCATCGGGACAAACAAAGTATGTATCCATCCATTTCTATTTATCTTGCAGGGACCCAAGGGGAAATCACATGTATGTAGAGTGCAGGATCTCCGTGTATTCAGTTTCAATTGAGACAACAACAAAAAACATCTTCTTGGTCTCACCTTTACCCATGACACGGGTGAACTGTCCAGCAATGTCACCATCTGAGATGGGCGTGGCTGAGGACTCTCCATCACAGGGGGGTGGGTTGTGGGACTGGAAGCCCTCTGAGGCCAGTTCTTTGTCCGCCCCTGCCTTGGGGGCTTCTGTAGGTGAGGCAGTGGGGTCTGAGGCTGTCTGCACTGCACTGGGTGGGCTATAGGCCTTGATGGGTGTGATGACGATCTGTTGCAGCTCCTGCAGCGCATTACGCAAGTTCCCCCCTTCCAAAATGTCCTGCCAAGAGACAACCACGTTAGTATCATACATGAGATCTTCGCAGATAACAGCATGGACAGCATGGTGGCATTCTGAGTAGGGAGGTGATGCTTCAACCAGATGATCTACAAACCTCAGTGTCAGCAAGCAACTGTCCTACTGAAGTGTCTTTGAGCAAGACACTGAATACCTATCAGCTCCTGGGATGCAAAATGAGAATTCCCCTATGGGGATCAATAAATCGTGTTCTTCTGGGTACTTTTTTGAGCAGCAACCTTTTTAATTCCCACAAAACGTTTGAGGTTGCTTCCCACTGCACCACAGTACCAGGGAGATTATTCAAATAAGGAGTATGTGACACGACAAAGGTGTGACTGTGCGGCGACCCCCATCTCGCCGGCGTTCACTCAGCAGTTGCTTGTGAAAACACCGCAGGCACATCAGTGACCAGTAACACTGTACTCAATCCAACAGAGCCTCTCATACTGAAAACAAAAGTGAAACTTAAAACTCTAAAATTTTCTCCAACACTGCTTTGATACTGAACACTGAACATGATATTAGAATTGTTAAAAAGATGCAAAGTTTAGCAAAGCTGGTATTTAAAAATGGCGGACGTGGCGATTTTTGCATAGCTTATATTTGACAAATTAGTGTTGTTCAGTACTGCAACTCCACCCCAATGGTTCCCAAAAAGTACTACAGGAACTAGCAAGAACTTTTTTTGAGGCCAAGGACTATCCAAGAGGAAGATTTTTCAGGGCTGGTTCCCCCGGATCGGAGGATTATTGTATTATTTAGTAAATGAAGGCTTGAATGAATCAATATTCAAGGGTATTTTGATCAACAGGAATAAAAAAGAATCAACACAACACTATTGAAAGTCCTTGTTTACACAAGAAGAACACTGTCATTCCATTTGAATTACCTTCTCTAAAGACTTGAGAACACTCTGCCTCTCTCGCAGTTTCTGGATACTCAAGGCAATCTTATGCCGTGCCCCTTTGGTGACATTCTAAAAAGGAGAGAGATAGAAAATAACAGAGAGCATAAAGAGCAGGCAAGTCATTTCTCGGACAACACTGTACAATTTAAACAGTTACTAAATAACAAATCTAATCATCATCTGTTTCATTAATGCCAAGGGACAAAGGCAAAATCGCACCATTTAAATGTGTGAGTGGCTCGATATAACTGTAGGGTGCATTGCTTAATTTCATGCCTCACTGAGAGTTGACGTATCATCAGGTTTGAGGACAGTAATGTGCACAATTGATGAGGAGGGGTGAAATAATCAAAGCCTGGCCTCTGTGTTTGTGAAGGGAAGGCTTATAAACCTGTGACTCCAGGTGCTGCTCCGTGAGGATCATCATCTCCTCATAGGTCATCTGGGAGAAAAGTGATGCGTATTTATGTAGACGGAGACTCTTCAACCATGCGGGGACATCTTGAGTACACATACAAACACAAACAAGGGACAAAAAAAAGCATTGTTACATTTTGGCTTATATCACCACAGCTGCTGGCAGCGCATGGCTTTTACCAAAGTAAAATACCATCATTGTGACCGCCCTTGGCTTAGGTAGGTGATGAACTCTGACCTTTCATGCCACTGCCATCCTCCTGAAAGGTGTTGCGTGTGGAACCTTGTTCTTCAGTCTGTTCACTGCCTGAGGAGGCCACGCTACTTTGAGGGGACAGGGGTGCATGGTCTGTCGGAAGGAAGGCCTGCCGGCCCCCCAGGTCATCCTGGCAAACCCACTCAGAGCCACAAGCCTGGGGACTGGAAGGGATTAGGGACATGGACTTCTTCAGAGGGCTGGGCTGCATCTGCACACCCAGACCTGGCAAGGGGAACAATTCAGGGAGGTAGATCATTAGAAAATTAATAGAATGCTTTGGAAAATGAATTAAGATAGTACTCTAGATTCTTAAATGAGAGATGATGACAAATTAGAACTAAAAACTACAATTAATGCTTAAAATCCTCATTCATGTCTACAGTGGTCCCAACACACAGTATATACTCTCCCCAGCTGAAAAATAATGGGAGATGGAGGAAAACCTATTTAATAACCCAATTACCTGTGTTATTGCTGTTGATGGGAGAGGACATACCACCTGGGAAAGGTATGTGTCCATTCTGGCCTGCTGGAGATGTGCTAGACGAGGGGGACTTGTCATGCCAGGCGTGGCAAGGGTCCAGGGCCTCAGCAGAGCTGGGCCATTCATCAGAGCCCTGGCGTGGGTGGTATGGGCTGGATGGGGCCCGGGAGGAGGGTGCATAGCCACTGGAGAGGTGTTCCTCCAGGTGGTTCAGCCACATGGCCAGAGAGGTGCGGTCATCCAGGGTGGTTGCAGGGTGGATGAGAGCATAGGACAGAAGCTGTCTGCTCTCCTCCACAAACAGGCTGCTCTCAATAGTGTGACTCAACACCTTCTGCAGCAGCTTCATGTACTCACATTTGGCCTCACTGTTGCGTGGCTGGAGCAGAGGCAGGTGGGACAGCAGCAGAGACACCACCTTCTCCTTTGGCTCCTGGTGCCACTGGCTGACAATGGCTGATGGCAAGGGGAAGAAAGAGAGAAGGACTTTGATCAAGAGTATCACCAGCTATTGGTCCAATACAAGTCTTTTCAACATCAAAGAAATACTGAACCAAAGATATATCTAAGACAAAACCAGAAACTGTCAGATACCTGCATTGTTGGCCTCAGCTTCTAGGATGTGAATCTCTGTGCAGTCTGCTATCCAGTGCTCAAGGCAGATGTGTAAGAAGCGAGCCTGGGTGCGGGACACCCTCTTCAGGAGGGACAACAGTGCCACCGTCTGTTCACACTCATTCCAGCCCTTGAACCAATCCGTCAGGATGCCCACCTGGTCTCGGAACATCATGGCGTGTCTCCTCGAGAAGGAGAAGAGGAATGTGTGGGCGGGAATGGGGATACAGGAAAGACTGTTTTCTCTCACACAGGGTCACTCTAGCCCCGCACAGCGGGGGAGGGGAGAGTGTTTGGAACAGTCCTGGGATCCCCTCAGATTGGACCGAGGGGCCCTCACATGGTTCAGGTGCAGGAGTGACTGCAGATAGGGGTGGGGTGTAGATTAATTGGAAGGGGTCTTATGTAGTGATGGTGGGAGAATGTGTCAATTCTAGTTAGTAGTGACACAGACAGAAGGAGGGGTTGTCTCACTCTGGCATGTCCAGGATCACATCATCCGTGTCCTGTCAACAAACATGGAAAGAGAATAGGTTTTCCATTATTCATTCCAATAAGTTGTTTTTCCTCCATGATTCAGCTCATGTCTAATTATATTTCAAAATTCTAGCCTACCCAATATCATGACTTCTATACATAAAATATTAAAACACATCAATGCCTAGCTTTTTCATTTTCAAAATTCTTCCCAGTCAGTGTGATACTAAGCATAATTAGGTAAAAACGCACATGACACAGGACATGAGTGCTTTGACAGACAGGGTTCTATTTGTGAACCTAAACTTGTATCCCACAAAGCTACAAACAAGAGCCATGGCTTTCTTACATTTTGATAGCAAGAGAGAAATCCTGGAGCTGACAGTGGATGGCAAATGCTGTGACTGACAATCGGTGGGGAGACTGCCTTTGTGGACAGTACCCAGGAGTATGATTAGTATTGATTATATTGTATAGGAATCAGGCCTAACATAATGACATATATAAACATTGTGTGTATGATATGCAAAGAACGACTGTAACAATATCATAGCAGCATTCTGGAGTCCTGGACTTAGTTGATTTTATAGTTACAAATTAGCTATCCATTCATTAGTCATCCATTAGTGATCTCTCGTGTTATCAATGCCACTAAAACAGAAGCCATATCCAGATACCCAGACAAATCTTGCAAAACATTTCGCCTTATTTGTTGTAAGCCATTAACACTGGCTTGGCAACGTTGCGCAAGCTGCTTGAATTTTGCCATGGTAATAAATGCGCAAGTCATCCGAAGAAAAGACAGGTGCATAACAAAATGCATAACTTTGTCCAAGAGAGATAGCAGTTGGTAAGTGACGCTAAGAGTAATGGCTAAACACCATAGACTGTATGTTAACACAAACAGGTTACTGCTGCAACAAAAGACTGTGCATTTAGACCAGCTGATCATAAAGCATAGATTATCTGCTGCTGGATACAAGTAACGCAGAAAACATACAGTAACTAACCAGCTAAACGTTACATGTCAAAATCATCAATTCCCAACACCCCAAACAGTGGTGCAGGTATTAGTTTGAGCTTTGATTCATGAACAAACCTGTGAGCCTGGTGATACGTGCTGGTACGCCGGACACTTGTTATGTGTTTATTCCTTTGTTGTTCCGATTGAAATGAAACGAATCCAGCTCCACTCTTCAGTCTAGCATTAGGTAGCAGTTAGCTTAGCATTAGCTTGATCGGCCTAGTCAGTGATGAGGGATTCAGGATTTTGTATTGTTTTTTCTCGTTGACGATGTTGCTGCTGGTATGCACCCTTTCGTACTTCAGTCTTCACGTTGCAAATCAGGTCGTCCAACCACCATTTCTATCAACAAAGCATTAATGGTATATAGATTAAGTTAAATGACTAGCTACTCCCAGTCACCGGAATCAAATGGTTGGTTGTTTACCTTGGTGTATTGTCACTTGTTAGCGAGCTAGGCTACAGTGCTACTGGAGAGCTAGCTAGCTAACGTTGAATGCTAGCGCTAGCTTCTTAGCTCGCAAGTTTGCTTATTAATGCAATAATGTTAGCTTAGCTGAGAGAGAAGCGTCGATTTGGATCCAGTGCGTTGGCAGTCGATAGACATAGTCCTTTACAGCGACGCGCTGCCGTGGTTTCAACTATATCATGTAAAATAATATATGTACAAAATGTTTATTACAATAGAAGAAAATAAAGAGAGTACGCCTGGAGAAATCTACTTCGATTTAGAGTCGACGTAAGACGTGCGTGCGACGTCACACGTTTGGGCGGGACGCAATGTTTTGTTCCGCCCACAATGTAGGTGAGTGGGGAGAGAAAAGGCTGCCGCACCCTGCCGATATATGGCTGTGATGATATTAGATTAAAACTACCTGCTATGTGTACTATGTATAGCACTTATGTATATTTTTGTATATGTATATTGTATTATGTTATGGTAGTATTATAATTATAATTATTTCAATAAGTTTTACTTCTTCCCACTCCTTTTCAAATACAATTTTATATGTTTGTTGTATTGTTTATTTATATATATATTTTCACTTTAGCCTATATTTTATGGCTACATGTTTTGTAGCTTGCACTTTATATTATTTTCTATTTGTATTGTATTATAATTGTATTTGAAATAAATTTATATCTATCTATCTATCTATCTATCTATCTACATGTGATTTTTTTTATTGGAGTTTAAGTCAGAATT
>CABFOS010017385.1:1302-15334 GCA_900660315.1 Diretmoides pauciradiatus | reverse complement strand
CCACTTTGGTGTGATTGTCAGAAATGTGCAGCTAATAATATGTTCTGCTGCTCACATATTTTCCATCATTGCAATTATTTTACCATCAGGTCTAAACCTGTTTTGGCCATTGTGTGCGTGTCTGTGTGTGTGTGTGTGTGTGTGTGTGTGTGTGTGTGGGAGGGTTGGCTAACAGCACACAGCTGGTTTCCATGTTTCTCCTGAGGCAGCGGTGGTATCCTCTCTGGGGTGTCTGCAATCCCCTGTCCTGGTAGGCCTCCGTAGGACCTCCACACCCAGGTTCAGCCCCAGGCCCAGCATGCACCAGTGCGGACGGACAGATTGCAACAGTGAGGGAAGTGTTTAACCCCCGGCACCCCTCCAATTAGCCACCCTGTGTCCCATTTCCCAAACTAGCTGGAGAACATATTTATAGGAGAAGGACTTTATTTGTGCACGGAAGAACGAGATCTTCCCACCCCTGCTGAAGTTCAGTCCCCGTTGCTGCGCTGTACTGCACTTTTATGCCTCGAAAATAAACTCAACAATATGATGTAAAAGAAAGATAAGCCAGCACGGTTGCGTGTCACAGTGTTGAAGCTGGGTGGTTTGGTTCTGCAGAGGAAGACTCTGTTTAGTCTTCAGGGTTGTGTTAGTGGGAGTCGATTTAATACAGACTCAAAATTGTTTACAAACAGCCAGTGGGAAAGGGATTTTAGGGACAACGTACAAACACCAAGGGACAGATGTGCCTTCGTTCAGGTTGTGCTGAGCCAGGATAAACATGAAACCAGATCTTTGAGCCGATTCTACTGCCGCCACGGACAACAATAAGGAGGAAACGGCAGAGATGGTGTTCAGGGATAATGACCCTTCTCTCTCCACGTCTTCCAGCCTCTTAAAGGCTCCCATGCTGCCAATCAACACCTGATTAACACCAAAGGCCTCAGTCCCCTTTCCCCTCCCGGCTTTCATCTCTAAGGCGATCTGCCCTCTGAATGGAAACGAGACTGTGGACTTGTCAAAACGCAGTCTGTGGACAGTCTGTGTCTTATTATTATCACCTCAACAGGTTTAACTGAAGCCAAGAACGAGCAAATTGAAAACTTGGACGTGCTTTTTCCTCAATTTTTGTATTTTTTTTTAGAGGAGCGTCGAAATTCGATTTATGCTTCATCATAACCCCGTTGTGGTTCTTTTGAAATCTGTTCAAACAAACTCTCAGGCTGGGTTATTTTCTTGGACCATTGTACCTGCTCGAAGTGATTGCTTTGAGCTCGAATGTCAGAAGAGGAGAAATTCGATCTGACCCACTCGAACGGTTTTCACTGACAACTGAGGAAAATCTTCACAGGTTAACAACAGGTCAACACTGAATGGGGGATTTAGGTCTGTACACTTACTGAGTCCCGAGAGAGGCGCTGTATGATGGTCCATCTGGTGAGCAGCTATAATCAGACCAGGTCACAGGTGAGCCCCAGATGGTAGATGTATGTGTATGCATGTATATATTAGATCTTAATGGCCTAGGATTCGGAAACTACTGTTGCAGAGCAGCAGGCAGAGTTATTTTTCAATGGACCAACCAACCTCGGTCCTGTAGTCAATATAAATTATAATATATTCTTCCTCCACAACTCAACAGCAATACAATATTCCTGAGAGCTGAGAAACAATAGGCCATAGACATTATGGTCAGATTCCGCATGCCCAATATTAATTGCAGGTTTGTTTATATAGCCCCATGGTTTTCAAAGGTCAAATACTTAGAAAGTTTGGAAGTGCTTCAGAAAGAAATTATTTGGTATGAAACCACTGGACCACTCCTTTATCTTCTCTACATTGGAGACATACAGTGTTTCCACATCTGACCGCATTTTCTACTTCGCGAAAACCTCTTCAATATGCACAATGATGCACTGACACACGCACACACACTGAATGAGTGATATTTCTGATGACAGGGCATTTTCTGTAGGTTTACCACATTCGGGTCTATTAGGCGCATGTTTGTTCGAGTCCAGCTCAACAACACATGCCTATAGTATTTTATTACTTAAGCATCGCCATTGGACTTTCAGGGGAGAGATGGGGTGTGCTTTCAGGAAAACACAACCACTTATTAAAGTCTAGACGCAACATAAAACCATCAGAAGTCCTGGAGTAAGCACTCGCAGACTTCTCATGGACAGCGCTGTCAGTGTCTACTCAACCACCCTGGTTTTCCACCACGGTCTGTGCAGTGTTAGCGGAGATTTAGTGCATGCATCAATACATCCCTTCTAATCACTGGAGACGGAGCAAAGGAAGTCACTTAACCAAATGTATCATACCAGGAGAATGAGAGCACAATCAAAAAACCCAAATTAAATACGTCTCCTTGGGGTCGTTTGACCGGTCTACCAGCGCGAACAATATGAGTTGTGGTGCTTAACACACTAAAGGCACTGGGGATTCGGAGACAGACGATAGAAATATCTGGTAACCCCCCTTTATGCATCCAACTGCAGGACGCCTTCAGCATGGAGTCATAGAATAAGCGTGCTCTCCCTTGTCCATGTTTTCTTAGTCCATTTTTCTCGAACATTACCCATGTGACTTGAAATATTTACAGCTCCAGGAGTCTTTTTTTTTTACTGATAGTTTCCTCCATACCAGTGCCAAGTGCCTCAATATCCAGAGGTCCCCCACCTGCAGTATAGTGAAGCTATCCAAGCTGGATTTACAGGCTTTGAAACTATATTCTGGTGTCTTGCATGCAGGAGAAAAAGGAAAATGGGGCGGCCTCAAGAGAGTAAAAAGCTTTTGCGTTTCAAAGCATTTCCTGTCCTACTATCTCCTATAGTTAGGACACAGAGAGCTATATTCTCTACACGACATGACATTCCCGTAAAGATCAACCCCTGATTTTAAACAGATCTTCCTAATATCATTATAACTAGTCAGGAAAGCAGGAACTGATTTCGGAGCCTCAGCGGGGAGGTGCAGTGGTTAATTTGTGGGCTGCTCATGTAACCAAAAACACTCAAGTGTCCTCTTTGGTGATGATAGAAACACTGCAGCCAACAAGAAATCAAATTTACCTGGCGCTGCTGACTTGGTTGATCTCGAGAACAAGTTTAGATATTATCTTTTTTTTGTGTTCACTGTGACTTTGTGACCTTTGTTAACAAAGACAAAGGATTCGGGCTGTTTGTCTCAGTCCCAGACACTATCTTGACATTCAAAGAGAAATCATGTGCGCGTTTGGGAATGATAGCGTTTCTCTAATCTTTTAGCAGACATTGAGATAGAGAAGAACATGGCAAGGTGAAAGGAATGGGGCTGCTTGTTTCTATGCACAGGAACAGGTCTCAGGAGTCCGGAGGTCTGGCCCACTCTTCAAATAGCACAGTGTTTGTTGGGGAATGTGCAATTATGGAGGCCAGGCCTTTGATCCAGGTTTTCCATCAGGGCTAAATTGTCCTCACATTGAGCACTGCAGTGTATCCTTGGGCACTCCTTTATATTCTGCTGCTCTTTCATGTGCGCCCCTCTGGAACTCAAAGCATCCCCTCTTGAAAAGTGAGCTTTGGCCTGTCCATGCTCCAGTGCAGGAGAAAAACCGGCCAGTATGTCTGTGTGTGATCATATGCACCCCGGCACTGGGGTTTGTGCGTGAGCAAATGGAGTTTGTTACCGAATGTGTGAGAGGCGAGGTGTGTGGTAGAATGGGAAGTAAAAGTGTTTGTGTTTATCAGTGTGTTTGTGTGGGTTTCATTTCGTATGTGGCGTGTGGAAGAAGTGTTTGTGACAGGAAGTTTGTGCCTGCCCTAACGTGTGTTGGAGTCTGATTGTGATTCTTTCCACATGCTCCCATGTGTTATCTTTCTTCCTCATAATAACTACCACCGCTGTCAGATTAACCCGGGGGACTTTCTTTCTTTCTTTCTTTCTTTCTTTCTTTCTTTCTTTCTTTCTTTCTTTCTTTCTTTCTTTCTTTCTTTCTTTCTTTCTTTCTAAACGGTTCCTTCATACAGTGAATGTGCTTGGAGGAGTAAGTTCACGTGAGCAACAGCAGGAGCTACAGTCACCTCAGTATAGTCACATCAGATTGGTTCCCTAACAAGAGATTAGTTGCTGTCCTTATGCCGTCATGTGACTCAGTCCTCTGACTACAAATAAGCCTCTATGATGCTCAACTGCAAAGTAACACCAGATGTTTTCTAAACACTTAGAATAATAATAGCGCAGATAGAGGTGTTTCTCAGGAATGCTTCATTTGAGGCCTTCAGCTTTGTGTGTTGTGTGTATTCATCATTTAGATGGCTGGAAACATTTGCACTCCAAATGATTTGGATTTCCAACTGCACATTGTTTGGATCTTTGTCTGACGTCTACATGCAACCTTGGGAGAATGAAAACGTCTCCTAAGACCTGATCAAGCCAATTATTCAAAGTGTTCCTGGGAGAAATAGAGCAATTTCAACAAAACGAATAGCTCTTCAGGATGCTGAATCTAAAAGTCTTCCTTCTCCAGGCGTGTATCTTCGTTACAGCCAAGGCACATAAACCAATCATTGCGATATCTGAAAGACACCCACTCTGCATTCAACCTCTGAATTTGGAAAGCCCAGTGTTTGCCATGTGTTTTTCTGTCGGTATTACAGAGACATCTCTAACCTTTCATAACATGTTTCATTAATAGCCACTCTCATATCTCACCCTGTCATAATACAGCACTGAATGTCATGGAAAATAGAGAGGTGCCTATTCAAACAACTGCTAATAAATCAGGATGTGCTTCTATACAATATGTGCCTTTATCTATCTGGCTGCAAGGTGTGTTTACATGGAACGTGACAGGATCCAACCCGTCAGTGTAATGCAGAGGCTTCTAATTCTCATGGACTTCTCATAAAACTTTTATGTTACCTGCTAGAATGCTTACATGTGCAGTTCTGAGGGTGAACCAATCCGGTATCTCTCTTGCGACCCCCATAGGGCTGCATACTGTAGTTGTTGTCTGAATCCCGCCCTGAATTCAACTCTCAATTCTCAATTCAACACTTGAGATAAGGATTTAGAAAGTAGAAGATCAGTGCATCAACACACAGCTCAGTGAAGTTTCATATTTCATCTACTTCCTGTGGTTAAGGTAATAGGTTTATCCCACAGCCCCCTACACTATATCACCCGCCTGCACCCCGACCCAACCCCTTCAACCGCTCTCAGAGTTTGGTAGACCTCAGCTGTTGGGCTGTGTTGAGCGGCTGTGTTAAATAGCTGGAGGAATGTGTTTTAAGTGGTCTCTGCGTTTTTGGATGAGGCGAGGCCCGGCTCCGCACTTAAAACCCCTCTTCCCGCTCCGCTGGCACAGTTCCAGACCTGTCTGCTGCTGCAGGGTGGTAGGTCCCCCCTGAAGGCGATGGTGTGTGAGTGTCTATGTATGTGTGCCTGTATTGGGGGGTTGGGGGGTGCAGCTTTTGTTAGTGGCTCCCACTGTGGTGAGGGGAGCTCTGACGTGAAGTCTCCTGCCTCTGATGTCTGGGCTTTACCCTGTATTCCCTGTCACTCAACTCCAAAATAAACATGTATGCTCCACGCAGCCAGAGACCACGGGTAACCTGCACCACAACTCAGCATATCCACGTGCCCCGTTAATAGATCTTTACTGTGTTTCATCCACGGCCAGCTGCTCATTACATTCTCTCCGACCGGAGGAGCCCAAACAGTGTACGGGACGGAGGATTTAGCGTTTCATCTCTGGGGGAACGAGCCACCATGAATATTAAGTATCAATGAAATTAGTTGGGCATCCTTTGTAATACAACAGAGGTTTTTTTGTTTTTTTTCTGTGATGGCACATGATTAATGGACCTGCAGATGATTGGGAGACAGCCTCATCTTGTTTGGATTTACCCATGCAGCCACAGTCACAGACCAAAAGAGATCCTGGACGTCTTTTCTCTTGTACTGAAGGCTTCAGGAATCATGACTGGAAAGAGATATTTCAATCCTGTGAAGCACATTCCCTTCTGATAAAAATGTATTACCACAGACAAAGGGAGGCGCTTGTAGAATTAGACTGGACTGGGACTGGTGCCGGCGAGAGCTTGGCTGGCTGCCCTGGAAAGCCACACATGAGCGTATTTAATTGCCAGACAGACCAGAATAATTCTTCCATAATCTGAATTTATACAGTCACTTGAGTGGGGCCATAACATGCTGACAGTGTGTGTTGGATATCAAGACAGAGTGCCTGGTGCACATCAGTAGAGGCAGAGAGAAGGATAATGTGGGTATTGTGAGCTGAAGGGCCCCATCACTGTACCAGTGACTGTAATAGCCGTGAACAAGCGTTCCTTCAGAGAGGACCTTACATGTCTGTCTCAGTTAGCGACAGGGAGACATAAAAACGGCCCTCAGCCTTTGACAGAGCACACTTGTCTTTTCAGTCTGGTTATCTGGTGAAAGGCAGACATATGAGGCCCACTCTGTGTCCTGCAGTACTCCAGAAGTCAGCAGTAGGGAGGAGAGTGGCCTTGCTTCCTCTCAAGGGTCTTCTGAGTACCACGTTCATTAGAAGTCTAGGAAAGAAAGTAGTGTGTGTGTGTGTGTGTGCGTGCATGCATGTATCTGGTAAGGTGTCAACATCTCCAGTGAATGATAGATACCTCCAGTAAGGTCAATACTCCCCTCCTAAGCGTCCCTGTGTTTTGCCTTGACCCGTCCCAGGGGTCGCCTTGCCTTGTTGCATCTGTCCCACTCTGGAGACACTCAAGGAGACCGAGTGCTTTTTCAAAAGGTAGGGTGCAAGGCTGGGCTTCTCCTCCAGTTGTAGATCTTTCATGTGCGGGTCCGTCCTTGAGAAGCCGTGAAGGACTCTTCTGTGTGGTCCCGGCGTTCCCTGACGACGTGCCTGTCATTGGAATGTTTCTTCTGGGCTCCTCGTATCGACAGGAGTTTCTCGGGGCAAAACGTTTTACAAACTAATGGTTCTCTAAAAGCATTTGTATGTTCCTCATTTATACTAGATGCTATTCAGTGATAGCCAACGTCCCACCCGCTGGCACTTTCCATCCCAAAAGACTTCAGAGAGGACCTGAGAAACATTCGTAACTTATTTCCTTTACAGCTTCAATTACATATTACCATTATTACATTATAATATGGAAACAGAAGCAGGAGGGCATTCATAACTAATAGTAAAGATAGTTTAATCTAGTTGTAGTTTGTTAGGAATATCACATTTTGAAAGCAGGTATGGTGCTATAAAGTGCTATAAAGCCACAGGATTATTACTTTGATTTCCCTTTCCCCCATTTCTTTATGTATCTTAGTTTTTTCCATTCATACAGTTGTATCAATACTCCGTCCACAGACTATTCTTGATTATCCTTTGGCTGGATGAGTCTGTGATGTTTTATATCATTTGTCTGTCATCGTTCAAATGTAATTTCTTTGGACATATATTATGTTACAAAGTAATTGAGAGTGTTAAAATCTGTGTGCACATCTCATCTGGAAAGCACATGATTGAGACAGCAACTGGAAGTCCATCTGCTATCTACATCCAGTCCATGCAAGACATTAGATAAAACCTTCCGGATGAGGTGGACGATGTGTTTTGTATTTGGATGCAATCTGATGATTTTTTGACTTACTGAATGTGTTCTCTCCTTGACCAGGGGCAATATGTTTTCACTTGTGATGAACGGCCGGGCCCCAAGTGAGCTACTTACAGCCCAGCACAGCTCTCATTGCTCAACACCATCTGAATGTTGAACCCTGTTGGACCAGTTGAAACTGCTCACTTAAATCAAAGATTATACAAATATACGATCCCCCTCCAGTATTTACAATGCTAATCTGTCTCCGCAGTATCAGTATTGATCAAGAATTCAGCTGCTCAATCGATCCTGGTCTTGTGATACCAGATGATCGGCAAGTTACGGTACTTACGCCCATAGACGTATACCTACGCCCCTTACATTTGACAGGAAATGACAGCTTACCGGAAATGCTCATCCCCCCCGCCGCCCCCCCCATTCTCGAATCGCTTTGTAACACGGGGAGAGCTTTTTAAAACATTGAAAATGGATGTCCCTAGCAACGTTACATTATCTGATTCCATTTTATCGAATGTGTGCTCAACAAATGTCAACAAGATTGGTGCAATTAATGGTTTTACAGCGACTTTTAACCCAGGACAAGAAGGACGGTGCTGGTACGACAGTGTTTACAAGCACACACGACTTCTGCACGTCACCGCCCCCGTATGAAGGGCCGCCCGAAAGACTTTTGATTGGTTCTGCAATGCAGTTGGGAGAATGTCTTCAGTCTCTAGTTGAGCGAAGCGTTTAGAGACTTGTGAGTCTATAGCTCAATCCCATCCATGATCCCTTCTACTTTCCAGCGGGTAACCAGAGGTGACACAAAGCTCAATCTTACCAGTAGAAATGAATTTAGCACCACATCAAGTGATTGTGTAAACAGAAGCAGAACCTTCCCACCTCAATACCCATCCCCTCTGTTGCACTAAGACACCATGAGGAAAGGTTTACATTAAATATTCTCACTGTATAGTGGTTAGCCATGAAATTGTAAACTGTAACACTGAATGAGTTACACAGTGAGTTTCACAACTCCAGTACAAGATAAATGTGGCTTAGCCTTAGCACGGCCCTTGGAAACTTCCTTGCAGCATGGAGCAGTTGAGGAAACTTGAGGCTGCAGACTTAAAGCTGCTGGACGCTGCGGAGGAACCCCCTGCTTGGAAACAATTTAGTCTGAAGCGCTGTAGCTACTCCAAATCATGTCTCTGTGGCCTCAACAACAAAAGAACAGAACGAGCATTAGAAGTGATAGCCTTGCAGAATATTAACCCTCCAATATCTCTGCAGAAATATCGTTGAGATTTTCTGATTTCAACCAATAATAACAGAGAAACACACTTACCTCTTTCTTTCATGGATGTGTTTGTGGTATGCGTCTTCATTGGCTTGTAATTGCAATTTAAAATCGTACGGCTACATAGACATGGCTGAAGAGTCACTAGACTGTGCAAGTATTATGTATGCCATCCCACTACAATGAGACTTCAGCATACTGTAGCTTGTGTTTGATTTATACAGAGTTAAAAGAGAGCTGAGACATGAACTAACAGCACATAAAGTAAGGAATAACACATAACGGATTGTGGAATCTTTTAATTGCAGTCATTTGGATGAGGAATTACATGTGGCTATTGCATTCTGGGTGAATGTATTGTTGGTACTCCGAGACTAGGCTATCATTAGTGAATGTGTGGGAGGACCTTCACAGCAAGAAGCTGATCTCACACTGTAATCAAATGGATCCATAAGTTAATAAATATTCACTGCTGGGAGCAAAACAAAAGCTGTTTGCGAGCTTGGAAAGTCACTTCTAAATCCCAGCTGTATCATTATGGAAACCATCGGGCTTGTTTGCAGTAATAGCTTTGCAGGAGTGTTTTACAACTCTGACGCGCTGTATGTGACAGTGTCAAAGTTTAGCATCGGTCATAGGATGTTGGGCTGTGGGAGAGTTGCGTGTGACAGAAGTCATGAAGGAAAAGCGGGGAACTGTGGTCCACGAAACTACATGTTGTGATAGAGATTGAAAGAATGAGGACATGAGCGAGGAAACGAGAGAAAGAAGAGGAGAGAGGTCGAGAGCGAGAGAGCGTTAGTGGAGGGGAGGGGGCGATGGGGGATAAAAGCAGGAGGCCCAGACAGGCTACAACAAGAAAGCAAAGTAAAATATCTAATTGGAAGCAAGTGTCCTGACAGTGCGTGGGCGACTGGATTCCGCAAAGCGTGCTGCTTTTCCACTTGCAAAAAAGAAAAGAAAAAAAAGAACAAGAGTTGAAAATCCCCTTGCATTTGAGTCGTTTTATTTCTGGGTGGGTTTGGTTAAGACAAATGACAGGAGGGTGTGGAGGAAGGCCACAATAGCATTTCCATTTCAAACTCTTTTCTACTTGCAGGCCTTAGACACCACGCTGCCATTTAAACCGTGAGTTAAGTGGCTGGGCGACACGCTGAGGAAACAGCAACCGATGACAAACTCAAACCACTAATTAAATTTCCAATTTCTAATGAATCCTAATTGCCAATAAGTGTAAGAAGCGTGTGTGTGTGTGTGTCCGGATGGGAGGGGTCAAAGGGCACCTCTGACCTTGAAGGGGCCAGTTTCTCTGTGGGCTTTATGTCACTGATCACTGATAACTCTCTCCTATTCATCTGGATTTGAATGGTTATTCCTAAACATGGATCGCCTTCGTCGTAAGTGAGGTCGACATTAGGCTGAAGACGAAGAATGCAGCACTTTAGCAGAACTTCACTTTGAGAAATAACAGTAATGTTTGATTACAAAGCCTCACTTTGACCCTTAAAATATGAGCTCTAGCCCACGAGCCGTGAGTGTGTACGTACAGTACTGTACATGGCTGTTGCTGAGTGCAGTGCATCACCACAGGGAAGTCATTCAAGTTCCCGGGTACCATCATTTCACAGCACCTCAGATGGGAGAATAACAGACTCCATCACATAGACTCCCTTACAGCAAAGCGCAGCAGAGGATGTACTTCCTGGCCCACTTCTTCACAGCCAATATAGAGTCCATCCTCACCTGCTCCATTAGGTTGGCCACCGCACGGGACAAAGCCAGGCTTCAGCGCATCATCCACTCATCGGAGAAGATCATCGGCTGCAACTTGCCATCACACCAGGACCTTCATGACTCCTCCATCACATCTTCAAGGTAACTCTGCCCTCGGGGGAGACACTACAGGACCACGCAACCAAGCACAAACAGCTTCTTCCCCAAGCTGTGGCCCTCATCAATAACTGCACTAAATGACATTAAATGCTGTTTGTACACTACTGCTGGTACCGTTATATAGCTTAGCATGGTCATTATCATCTGTAAATATTCTAATATTTCCTAAGTGCAATACTCTCTCATGTTGTCGATATCCCAGTGCAATCAATCTGCCACTTTCCTATGGAGACCATATCCTATTGGATTGTATGTTCTTAGTGTTTTGTTTCTCAGCTCTTATAATTGTTCTGGTGTATATAGTATACAATAAAGTATAGAGTGGTGTAATATAGTTGATGTAGTATATACAGTACAGTTCTTTGATAGCAGTGTATATAGTATATTCTATTTTAACTTCTTACTTCTTAGATTTGTTTAACTTCACTTTGTGTGACATGATGTCTAGTGAGCTACAGTACCCTGCAAGTCAAATTCCTAATATGTGGAAACATACTTGGCCAATAAACTGATTCTGATTCTGATGTGTGTGCGGCACTGTGAGGGCCTTCAAACTTCACCTCATGTAAGAAGCAGATTGTGGCTTTGGTTTAGAGGTCTTGTTCTAGGGGGAAGCCCTCTCTTCTGCTGTCCAAGGTGAATTCCTGTGAAGACCTGTTGAGGGACTGGACCCCAGGCCTTGAACCTGGTGAGTAAACCCCTCTACCTGACCAGTAGGCAGAGGGTTTAGCTTTGTGGCATTTGGAAATTGGCCTATTTTAAACACAATTTGCATTTTAGTTTCTGTTCTAATAAACAAATCATGATGTACTGTTCCTGCTGTGTGGGCTTCGTCTTCAGAGTTGTCTGGTGGAATATTGTGGTTCTCTGGTTTGAGAATTCAGGCACAATACACTCTGTCTGTCTGTCTGTCTGTCTGTCTGTCTGTCTGTCTGTCACCCTATGAGAACAGGAGCTTTGTGTTCTACTTTGGTGGCTCACTTCCCCCAAAATAACACATGTAAGGCAGATGAATGTGCAGAGAGAGAGAGGTGGGTGGGACTCTCTCATATTGTGTACCCCAAGACCCCCCAAAGCAATATGGGGCCACCCGGCAAAATGACAACCACAAGGTGACAGAAAGTGTGTTGGGGTTCCAGTTTAGTTGACATCATTGGTGAGCTATCAGTAAATTATCTCCATCATGATTGATAGAAAAATCATCAAGTTAGTTACACAAAGAGACTCTTCCTTTGTATGTTTGATGATAGGATTTCATTTCATTGTGTGACCATAAGAAATCATCATTATGAAATGTCAGTGTCAGTCTTGATGTGTGATGATGTGTTTAAATAACACGTGTCAGCTGCAGTAATGCTGCTGGCTAACTGGCTTCTTTGGTTACTCTATGTGATTCAATTAGTCCCACTTCTGATAAGGGGCCTCGCTGCTGCTAATTTGTGGTTAAAGAGGACCGACATCGTTAGCGTGAAGGGATTCTAGCGCAGTAGGAGTCACATCTGTCATGCACTGCCTGTAACCATAAAACATTGCAAGCAAATAGGGCTGAGAGAGTGAGTTTTTCCCACATGTTTTTAAAATGGAACACCAAGTTTGCCCCTCCGCATACTTCCCACCACCTGTGTCAGGCGGAGCGATCGGGGACCACTTTGTGAACGTAATTGAAAACCAAAGGCCCTTTTTGCGGTGGACACGGCATTTGAGACTCACAGGGCACAGAGGGAAACTTGACTCCAGTTATTGTTCACTGTATAACCATAATCAAGGGAACACCCTTTTCTCACTGTAAAGTCAAAAATAGTGGCACAGAGTGAGAGTGTTGCATTATGCGTTATGCATTATGTGCAATATAGTGAGAGTTAGAGTTATTTGGGGACATTGGGGTTCATCAGGAAACAAAGCCATGGAAAATTAGTGTAACAGAGCAGTGGGGCCACTTCATTTTTCATTTGAGTTAGTTTTGCTGCTTCATTGTTCTCCAGGCACACTGTCTGTATCTACACTTGGCATTAGTATTCATCTCTAGCCTTGAGGCAGGGTGCACCTCCTTTTCGCTCAAAGAATCTCAGGCATACGCTCTTATCCTGACACACCCCATCAAACATAAACATTAAGGGATTCCAGTCTGATAGCTGGTCCTTCACAAGCCTTACATTCTGTTGTTAAATCAAAGGCCGTAGCTTTCCACTAGAGACCTGTTGCACGTGGAACAGAGT
This sequence comes from Diretmoides pauciradiatus, assembly GCA_900660315.1. Lineage (NCBI taxonomy): Eukaryota > Metazoa > Chordata > Actinopteri > Trachichthyiformes > Diretmidae > Diretmoides > Diretmoides pauciradiatus. Next base: position 2,354 of record CABFOS010017385.1, on the reverse strand, counting down.
AGGTCCTTGTGAGTCCTCGAGTAGGTAGCAAGTTGATCGGTAAAACTCACTCCTCAAAGATAAAAGCCCAATAACAGCTCCGCCAAGGGAGCCGGTTCTCTTGGCGCAGCGGTTGTTGCGGTGCTTTTCGACGCGGGAGCCCTGGGTTCAAACCCCGAACCCGATCGGTCACACAAGCATCTAAGAGCAGAACCAGTGCTAAAGTAAAAATGCAAATACAAATAAAAACAAATACAATAAGTGCTAAGAGGAAGGGTCAGGGTAGTACATCTTGAAGAGGAAGGGTCAGGGTAGTACTTCTTGTAGAGGAAGGGTCAGGGCAGTACTTCTTGAAGAGGAAGGGTCAGGGTAGTACTTCTTGAAGAGGTGGGGTTTCAGCCTGCGGCGAAAGATGGGCAGTGACTGTGCTGTCCTGACATCAGTGGTGAGTTCATTCCACCACTGAGGGGCCGGGACAGAAAAGAGCCGTGACCGGGGTCAAACGGCCGCAGGGGCCTCGGACCAACGGGGCCACCAGTCGCCTCGAGGCAGCAGAGCGAAGTGGTCGAGCAAAATGGAGCTGTTCCTTTCACTGCCCTGTAGGATAGCAGAGTGTTTAACTGGATGTGAGCTGCTACAGGGAACCAGTGGAGAGAACGGAGAAACTTCATTTAAAGGTTTCAGATTCTACACCTGATTTGACTGTGGAAAATGCAATATTTTAAGGTTAAAATGGGTTTTGATAACATTTCTAGTGAGAAATGTGGATTTTGTTTTCACAATCTTCGTTCAGTCAGTGTACTGTATATGATCTTTAGTTTGCTATAGTTAATACAAACGTTTTCGATCGTTGCCATGGTGGTTGCTAAGGACTCTGCTATCGCTGAAAGTAGCTTGCATGTTGTTTGAATCTCTACTCTATTATGAATCCTCCATTCAATGGAAATAAATCGCATAAAAATTGTACATTCTTATGGATTGAGTTGTACAATCCTCAAACCCAGTGGTCTCAAACTGCCGGCCCAGATACAGGCAATTTCATAAGGCCCCACACATGTTTAATATTTACTTGT
>CABFOS010017331.1:2414-13166 GCA_900660315.1 Diretmoides pauciradiatus | reverse complement strand
AGAGGCTCCGTCAGCTCCCCTGTAGTAAAGACCGGTACAGGAGGTCTTTTGTGCCCACTGCTATAAGTTTATTCAATAAACTCCCGTACATACAGAGAGAGGAGACTCCTCTCACTTCCTCTCCTCTCCTCCCCTCCTCCCCTTCTGTGACAAGCTTTTTACTGTGTTTATATTGTATTTTTGATGATGTGATGTTTTGTTCATTTGATGCTGCTGCTGTAATGCCGCAATTTCCCTTTGGGGATTATTAAAGTACTCTATCTATCTATCTATCTATCTTACCAAACCAGCTTTTCCATTGTGTAGCTGCAGGATATTCTGGGTGTAGTTGGGGTTTGTCTAAGTGAACATCTTCTCAGAGCGCAACATCACATTTACTTGTTAAAACTGTACCAAAGATTTGCCAAAACAACATTCCACTTACTTGCGGCAGATCATCTTGTCGCAGTTGTACTTCTGGGCCAGCTGTCTGAGGGAAGGCTCAATGATGCCACCACGCAGACGCAGAACCAGATGCAGGGTGGACTCTGATAGACAGACATGATTGATGAGTCATAACAAGCTCATTCACAACCACACATGAATTCCTCTTCCTCATGTTAAAGCAACTGAACAAATGTTTAAAAACTTGTTTAACTGATAACTTGTTCCTATAAAGCAAAACCACTGTATTCAAGAGTCAGGAGCAAGTCTTCCCTTAATTATCACCGACTGTTACATTTTGTTCCTTTCCCCAACTTTATTAACCATTATACATATAGTTGTTACCTTTCTGGATGTTGTAGTCTGACAGTGTGCGTCCATCCTCCAGCTGTTTGCCAGCGAAGATCAGACGCTGCTGATCAGGAGGAATTCCTGCAAACATGACAAATGAATCAATCATTTACACTAGGAGTCCATTGTCGCATTCACCTGAAATTATGCGGACATTACCCGGAGGAGTGGTATATGTGAACGCAAATGTCCAGATCAGTTGGTACGGACATACCCTGCCAGCACCCTAGTACTATGTCTGTTTAATGGCCAAGTGAGCGGACATTAAAAGTGAAAAAGTCAGGACATTGTCCAGAGTATTCACAGCGAGCGAGTTGATGACTGGTGCGAAAGCGGGAGAATACAAACATCCGAAGGTGATTGTAGCACTGATTTTCGACTCTCCGAGCTTGCTCTCTTGAGCAACGGGAGTGATGATCACCATGTGTGAACGGTTCAAAACTGTTAAAATCAGCGCACAAAAAGTTTTACATTTTTGGAAGAAAAACATCCCCTCTTGCACATGATCTAGTGTCATGTCACTTTTTTCATGACAAAACGTAGTTTGAGACCAGACAGACTTGTCAGGGATTCCTCCTTGTGAAACATCCTGTAATGTGTGACCCTGTCGCTGAAGTCATGTAGTGTGAAAGCCACAATGACTTCAAGATACCCGATTACAAGGACAGTTGTGTTATGTGAAAAGTACAGCGATCTGACGACTTTTAAAGTCGTGTAGTCTGTAGGGGCTATAACTGCAGAAACGAGATCAGAAAACTTCTGTCAGTAAGGGCAGACGCCAAAATCGTAAAGTGGATAACAAGGCGATGTCCACAGCCTACCTTTTGCGTCACGTCCTGCCTCTTGCACGCTCTACCAGGCTCCACCCCTTGACTAAACCAAACAGTATTTCCAGTTTGTGAGAACGCGTTTGGCATGGACAATCTTTTGTTGCGTGCTACATGTGTTAAATGGCAACTCCAGACAATGTCCGGACCTGATTCTGTGTGAAAGAGGCTTCAGGGGACCATAACCTCTACTGATGACAGTGGGCAAACAGACTGTCCCGTACTCTCAACAGCTGATGTGTCCTGTTTAAGAATCATAGCGGGATACTGAACCTCATAACGCTTCAGAAGTTATACTAACTAAATGAAAAGAATCAGAATGCAGCAGGTTGGTAGAGATGAGTTTGACTGTTGAACCTGCACCCCAACAGCAGTTGTAAAGATCACTTCCTTCAATTAAGTTTCTAAAATCAAAATATGAATCAAAAGAGGGGACTGTATGTATAATAATGATCATGGCAGATGGTGTTGCTCAGAGGTGTCACTACACCTCATCACCCACGGAGTTAAATCACTTTTTGACAGCTCACCTTCCTTGTCCTGGATCTTTGCTTTGACATTTTCGATAGTGTCGCTGGGCTCAACCTCGAGGGTGATGGTTTTCCCCGTCAACGTCTTCACGAAGATCTGCATCTTAGCAGGCTGTTGAGAGAAAATGGTGTTCAGACATGCGGCTATAGCTCGCTAACCAGCACCAACCACGGCTCAACATCAAGAAGCAGTATCCCTAACACCAAGAGTTGCTAGACTAAGTTCATTGGAAACTAGTTGAATCGTTATGACTATAAAGCTGGTTCTGGCTGGCGGTCAGCAGCTAGCTAGCTTTAGCTTTAGCTTTAGCAGGTCGGTCCGTGCGGGGCCTCGCCACATGTACGCTGCTAGCGTGGTAACTGTCAAGATTCTGGGTTTTTCGCCTCTGAAGTGAGCATTCAAAACGTGAACATGAGTATACGCGATAACGGAGAGGCAATATTATGTTCCCATCGACTTAAACACCTTTAAATCACCTAAACTCGACAAATATCCACTGGACAAAGCGAGTACCCACCCGGCCGCTGGCTGAGCCTCAACGAAAAGAGAGCGGAGGTGGCGGATGTTGGATTACGTCACTTCCTGTTCCCCGGTTTCCATGGGGAGAGAAACCTTGTTTTTATGTTTGTTTTAAGTTGGATTTTGTAATATTTATGATTGAATACAATTGTAATGCAAATTTCTCTCGTATAATTATTGTTAACAAAAATCTAAGAAATGAACCGCTCAACTTAGCCCCGGTACATGCCGTTCACCAGGATAGAGAGAACTTCTGCAATGTTTCAGTTCAATGTGACCTTGACACAGATGACTAAAATATTCACTGAATGATGTAGGAGCCACTCTTCAATTCGGCGTAATATAATCTACAAAACAGCACTGGTTTCAATTCATATTTTAACTTTTGGTCTCGGTTCGCATGGTACTCCCACCATCTTCTTCTTCCACCGGTTCACCATGGGAGGTGGAAGCTAGCAAATCTAAAAGTTGGAATTCAACCGAAACAAGTGTAGTTTGGTAGCTCATTTGTATGCCGAATTGAAAGTGAACGTCCAGATAATATTTTAAGTTATATTTTAAAGAGTATGTAGCTTTAAATCCCCAGATGTTTGACTTTCTGCTTGGTTTGACTGTCCCTCCTGAGGAACATCAACAGCACTGCTCCAGACTGTTTGACTGCCTCCTGCTGTTGTGATCATAGAAGTGAGTTAACACCTGGTTAACACGATCAGCAACATGATGTGGAAATGTAGATATAAAGTTAAAATACTGATGGAAATTAACTAAGCTTTCATTGTTATACACCGCAGTCAGATAGTAAACTGCAGTAATCTGAAAGTTGATATTGTAAGTTTATCCAAGGCCATGCTGAATAATTCATTACCTTTGAATAAGGGAAGCCACTCTGAAAGTTCAGGTTGACTATGTAAGAGGTACATCTCTCTTTGAAAAACTCTTTATAATTGGCATTTTTATTTTATTTTATTCTAATTTACATGTGTTGTGATTTTCTTTTTCATTTCCTTGTTTTATAGTTTTATGCACTTTAGTTTTATTTATTCAATTATATTTTACGATATGACATTTAGACTTTTTCATGATGCAAAACATTTTTTAACGATTATTTTGAAAAGTGCTATATAAAGTTTATTATCATTAGTTGTTGTTTTTTATCTTTAGTTGCTTCTAACAACAACAAAACAAAAGTGTTTTTTTTCTCTTGTGATGCTGGTGTTGGTGGAGCGTTTACTGACTGTGGGAATAAACACAGCGAATGATAAGCTGTGTCTGTGCACTCATAGCGTTGCTTATAATATAATTGCATTTGGGGTTGGAATTGGATCCCATGTATTCATGTGTACTGACATCGTCATGTTCCATAGGATCAGGTTTACATGGTGAGGCACTGTGGCATTTCTTGCTCTCAGGACTCAGAAGGAGATGGCTAGCTGACCATAACAGAGGAACAGCAAGGTAGAGGAGCAGACTGGTATCCAACATGGCTGCAGCAGTGAAAACGCCGATCCCAATCCCCCCCACAGGAAAAGACTTCCTCCTGTCCACTCACATCCCCTTCCTGGATGGGAACAACAAAGATGCTTTCACAACCAGCTTCCAGAAGGACTTCACGTCTTTTCCCGCTCTGCCTAAGAGGGCCGCCTTTCCTCGGCCTGCCCCGGCCCAGGTGATGCACAAGGACCTGGACCACAACAAGGAGTACCTGACGGAGGCGGTCCGGTCCTACCGGCGCCCTCAGATGCTAGAGCTCAGTCGCACCCCACGCTGGTCCAAGCTTTACACCAACTTCAAGATGCCAACGGACCCCCGGGAGGCGACATTCTTCACCACCCACTCCCAGAGCTTCCAGCCCCAGCCCTCCTCCCTCCACAGCATCATCCGCCCAGCCGCCACCATGAAGAGCATCCAGCCAGAGGAGAAGTGTCCAGAAAGCACCCAGAGATCCTCCTTCACCCCGCATCACGTCTCTCCCGTTGTGAAAGTCAAGGTCAAACATCTAGGTCAGTGACAATTTCCATTCATGGCTTGGTTTCATTAATTTCGGTCAGTGATCAGTTTTCCTGATCAGAAAGATTGATCCATGTGATATTATTGATTAACTGTAGTCTACAGCTGAGCCATGTTTTTCTGTAAGGGTTCATGGAGTTCATACTGTAGTTTGGTTGGGAATTAACTTTCACGCTCCGATAAACTTTGCCAGACCCAGAACAGCAGCTCCGCCTTGTAATGAGTAACAGCGCAGGAATTTGCATGATGCTTCAGCTCTGAATCCTGCTGGTTTCAATCAAACGTTATAGAAGTGGTGTGTAACTATGGCAAGCCGTTTTAACATTTAATAAAAACAATTTGATATCAAGGTTTTTGAAAATTGATATAAATATTCCAAAAATTGATGTCAAATTTTGGAATTTTAATATAAAAAACTTGATGAAATGTTAAAAGGGCTTACCATATATATCAGACTTTTGAAATTAGATATCAAAAATCGTATTTTGATATCAAATTTCAGAAGTTTGATAACATAGTTCCCCCCCCCCTTTTCTCCCAATCTTATTTAGCCAATTCCCCCTGCCTAAGCGGCCCTGGTTGCTGCTCCACCCCCTCTATCGGCCTGGGGAGGGTGTAGCGCGGAGGTATCTCACCCAGCTCGACATCATCATCAGAGTTTTTGAAATTTGATATCACATTTCAGAATTTTGAAGTTTTTGAAATGTGATATCAAAACTCAAATGTTGATATCAAAATTAGAATTTGATATCACGTTTCAGGAATTTGATATAAAAATTCAAAACATTGATATCAAAATTCTGAAATTTGATAACAAAATTCAGAAATCTGATATCAATGTTCAAAAACTTTGATATCAAATTGTTTTTATTAAATGTTAAAGCGGCTCGCCACAATAACAGCAGTGGTGGTGTGTAACTCTGACTTGCTGCTTGTGTCCGGACCAGAGGGCGTCCCCACCCTGAAAGGAGACCGGCGCGCTCACAGCTTCGTCTCCCAGTACAACGATGCCTTCAAGGGAGACTGGACCAGACCTCCCCACCCTGTGGAAAAGGTACTGCTTGGCCCCGCAATGCAGCGGCCTCTAACTGGGTGTCATCATGACCCGACAGTCTGCAGGTTCACAGGTTGGCTCCCCCCCTCTGGAGAAATAAACTGCTGTAAAGCTGCAGACTGTTGGGCGACAATGGACGAGGTTGAAGCCAGAACTTGAAGATGTTTTCATCCACAATGAAATGAAAAACTTTTTCACTTTGTTAGCCGTTTCTCTACATCCCATCGGGCACCTGTTCAACAATAAATGCCCAACAATTTGTATTTTCTCATATTTTTAATATTAAAATCCCTTTGCTTTTTACTTCCTGGATATTAATAATAATAATAATAATAATAATAATAATAATAATAATAATAATAATAATAATAATAATAATAATAATAATAATAATAATAATAATAATAATAATGCATCAATAAAGATGTTTATTGGTGCAGAAAAACTGAGCTGACTGCAGGTTGACAGATGTGGTACAGAAGAAGTAGTTTCAGTGCCTTCATCGGGGTCATGTGACGCAAATGAATAATTCAAACATTTGAGGAAGAAACGTGTTATTCTGCTCCAATAGTTCTAGTACATCAGCCACTTTCACCAGTTCAGCAGCCAACTAGAGTTTGAGAGTAGAACAGGACTCGGCCGGTTACCGCTCCTACCAAGGTGCGTGAACTAGAAACGTGTAGAAAGGAGAGAAAAAAATGAATCTGCTGTTGGACGTTCTAACATAACGTCATTACTGGTGCAGAAATTACATGGATCATTTAACGATCCATCGTCTCTTTGCCACGCAACCCATGTAACGTCACGTTAAGACGTTTTTTCAGAGCAGTGGTTCTACAGTTGTCATAGAAACGCCTCCATCTGATTATTTTAATCAGCGGTCATAATCGGTAAGCATAACCTGGTTAGCACACCTAGATTTCTGCTTCTTCAGGTTCATGTTAAACGCCTCAGTCAGTTTTCCTTTGGCTTTTTCAAACTGCGCAGGTCAAAGGTCACCAGACGCAAGAACCAGGATGTTGGATTTACAAAGCGACAACATGGGGAATATAGATGATTGTTCTCATTCTCAGCTTTAGAGCTGCTAAATGAGCTCTTTGCTTCTTCGCCTGCCATCCTGAGACGTCAGTGAGATGAGTTTCCAGTTAGTGGATCACTGAGAGGAGGCGTGGCCAGCGAGGCTGAACCTAACGCTGACCTTAGTGTGACTGACTGAGTTTTTTCCACCGGACTACTTCTGTTTTTCTCTCTGTTCTAAACCTTAACGCTCTGTGTTCCTCATGAACGTGGGCAAATGTCAAATTTGTTTTGGGTTATTATTGGATCCTCTGAACCAAAACTACACAACATGAACAAGGTTGTGTGTGTGTGTGTGTGTGTGTGTGTGTGTGTGTGTGTGTGTGTGTGTGTGTGTTAAGGAAGGATGGGATGACATTCTTAGCCTGGATTAACTCTGAGACCCATCTCCATTCCAATCACGGGCTGATCAAATACGCTGAGCGACAGATGTCAGGCCTCAGGGAGTTTCAAATATCCCTCCCCTCCCTCGTCTTTAACTTAAACCCTCTGGTATCATCTCTTCTGCCAAGTGCATGAGCTGCATGTGTGTATGTGAGAGAGAGATTTTTGGTTCTCCCCGAGCCTTAGTGCATGCAGATGGTAGAGAGAGAAGCAGAGTGCGGGTGTTTTTACCCTGAATCTCTCCTCCCAGGGGCTCTGCAGCAGCTGGATCATCTGAAGAGGATTCCCCTGCTCCAGGATGACTGTGACTCTTCCTCCCTCTCCTCCTCCTCCTGCATCTCCCAGACAGTGGCCTCTGAGCTGTATTGAGGGTTTATCCACCGTTAGTCACAGCAAAGTAATGATGGTGATTGTGGGGTTTTAATAGCTGGGGATTTTGATGATTTGGTTCCTACACCTTTCACCTTTTTGCTAATCAAAAAGCCCAAAATCAGACTTTTCCATGACACAGAGCACAATTTTCCATGAGCAATATTTCTCAAATTTGCAAACGTGACAAATGTTTTTTATATATGTTTAATAGCTGATCTGCGGTCTTCTTTCCTGACACAACTACCATGGTTTTGCGGTTTTTATTCCTCAAAGGCAAGAGGATCAACAAGCAGCCAAGCTTGAGATTAAGGGTTTATCTTGTTGCAAAAAGAAGATTAACAGCAATTTTCCATGACATTTCCAAAACAATCCGCACATGTTTAATTTCCCATAACTTTTCCAGGTCACATTTTCCTTTCCAGATTTTCCATGACCGTATAGGAACCCTATGTATCAAAGTTTCATGCTGGTATTTCTCGATTCGGGGTGGAAAAACACTCTACAGCACTATAACTCAAGAGTTTTATATAATTGACAGAGCAATATGCTAAATGTCTAAAAGTGCATAGAGTAAACTGAGAGGACATGATGTTCTGCCAACCAGCTGTCTGCGGCTCATACATGTAACAGTAAAATTGCATTATCCTACAGTGTGAATGTGCTTTGCCTCTTTATTAAAACAAGTGAGTTAAGCGGCCGGACACACTGTGGCATGATTACTACTGGCTGACCGCTGAGATACAAACATCCCTTTAGCTCAAAGTCTCGGTTCTACTTGTAAACTGGGCTGTAATGAATTGATAGAATAAGGATTGGAGGTTTCAGACAGTAGCCAGGACAGAGGCACATTGTCTCCTTCTCCCACAAGCTGCCAAGCCAGACCCGAGGGTCATAGGAGGCTCAATGAATTTAATTTAATTACATGGGGAGGTCCTGCAGAGGCAATGAGGCTTTTCATCGGTTTTTACGCGCATGTGGCGAAAAGCAGAAGAGAAAAGCTGGAAAACGCCCCAAACTAAAAATCACAGTATTCTAACAGAATTCCCACATGGACTTTGTTACCCATTAGTGAGTTTAGTGGCCTTATTATAACATTGTAGGCTATCACAAGAACATTACATATTGTATAGAATTTCTAAAGCATAATTCAATACATTTTTATATATATTTTTTCTCGTAAGGTTAGAAACAACAAGGAATAGAAATAATAATTTACCCTTATGATGTTTGGATGCCGCAGCCTCTGCAAAAGGACAATTTCTTTTTTCAGCTTGTAAGACACGAGCTCCTGGCAGCCGCGGGGGTCTCTAAAATCCTGCAGACATTTTTCCATGTCTGTCCCCTGGTCGTTGACGAGCTTTAACGCCACGGGCTGATCTCCGGGTAAAATCACCCTGAGGACCAGCTTGGTGTATCCAGACCCGAGGATGTCCACCGCCCGCACGTCCACCAAGGAACCGCAGCCCATTTCATCCATATGCGCTTTCCTGGAGCCATCTGTAATCTCATTCCACAAACTATAATCCCAGTTTGAATTTATCGACTGAAATTGCTGAGAAGAATAGCGAGATTCCCCCGTGAGTGCCTTTTCATTATCAGGAGACAAAAGCAACGGGATAATTTCTTTGCGCCTCTCGTTGAGTTGATAAATCAACGCCCTGCGCAGCGAAGCGAACTCCTCATCACCACCAACAGTGGCATTGGGAAAGTGCGCTATTTTAGTTCCAAACTGCTGCAAACTGCTTATCAAAAGTGACACCAAGATAGAAATAACCACGAAAGCCAGAAGAGCAGCCGCGCGTAAAGGGTTGCCCATCGCAGGCATTTTTTTTTGGCTTGGCGACTCGTGGAAAGACGCACGGACGCGCTTAGTTCAGTCCATGAGGGCTTTATGCAGAAGGAGTGATCCGCTCCTCGTTTCCACCTCCTCGGGAACTCCCTCTAGAGGTGTGTCCTGTCTCCTCGTAACTTTACACCCCACTGGCCAACTTTGCAGATCAGCCCGACCTCATGCTGCTGCTCCGTCCCTGCAGCAGTTCAATCATGCTGCCTGCTGTATACATGTAGTAGTGCAAGGGCTTGTAGGCTACTTTCAATCACCCAAACACGCCTGGACATTTTATTCAACACCAGTGGTGGAATGTAACTAAGTACATTTACTCAAGTTTAAGTACATTTTTGACATACTTGTACTTTACTTGAGTATTTCCATTTCATGCTACTTTATACTTCTACACCACTACATCACAGAGGCAAATATTGTACTTTTTACTCCACTACATTTATTTGACATTGCCACTAATCTACCCAGTGGTACACAACGTATCTCAAATTGGCTCCACATTGATGAAATACAACATTAATATATCCTTACACGTATTTGTTAGTGATAAAAACAAAATAATATAATATTCTATAATAATGTAACACTTTTAAAGGTGCCATTTTGCATACTGAGTACTTTGATACTTAAAGTACATTTTGCTGATAATACTTATGTACTTTTATTTAAGTGACATTTTGAATTCAGGACTTTTACTTGTAATGGAGTATTTTTAGACAGACAGAGAGAGATGTCACCGTCACAATCTGTTCAACAGGTGGCAGCAAAACGCCTTTTTATGTCCCTCTATGTACTGTAAAACATATCCACTGACGTAGATTCATCGAATGGATTAACTGGGAGAAATATCAATTAAATAACAATAATGTATCAGATTTGTTCACAGAAGCCATACCATCATTCAATGATGCTCCACTGGATCTCATTGCAGAGTCTATTTATTCTCTCTAGTTACCATCATCCTCGCCCCAGAACCAATTCTACCTTCTCCCCATGGATATCCTGTTGCATCTGTTGCGTTGTTGTTCTTTGCTGTGAAGGTCTTGAGGCTGCATTCAAGCTGTAATAAAGCGTTTCCCTTGGCATCACTACTCACTGGGAGAGATCTGCCACAGGAAATTACTATGGCTGTCACCTCAGAGCCAGGCAGAAGGCCCACAACACACAGAGAGAGAGAGAGAGAGAGAGAGAGAATTATTTGTGTCTTGTGTCTCCTTTCCCCTTTATGTGTGTTTGTCTGTACATGCCTGTCAGTATTTGTATTGTGTGTGTATTTGTGTGTATTTGCATGTTCACTTGTGTGTGTGTGTGTGTGTGTGTGTGTGTGCGTGTGTGTGTGTGTATACCACTACCCTTAGGGAGAT
>CABFOS010017325.1:21060-32252 GCA_900660315.1 Diretmoides pauciradiatus | reverse complement strand
TACTAAACCCAAGTAGCAAGTCGTAATGTCGGGTAATGTTCTGTAGTAGAAGCTTCTACTACAGAACATTACCCGACATTACGACTTGCTACTTGGGTTTAGTACCGTGGCGTTACAGGTAGACCAAACTAATCAACCACTCTCATCTGACAGGTAGACCAAACTAATCAACCACTCTCATCTGACAGGTAGACCAAACTAATCAACCACTCTCATCTGACAGGTAGACCTAACTAATCAACCACTCTCATCTATTAGGTAGACCTAACTAATCAACCACTGTCATCTGATCTGACAGATCCTGACGGTATCTCACGTTTTAACTAGGTCTAAACAGCGTCACACATATTGCAGCATCTCTGCCTTTTTTCTTTTCTACCTGAAGGTTTCTGAGGTTTTATTTCATAAACTGTAGTTAATTTTGGGCGGTGATTCCTAGCGGTTGCAGGAAACTGTGGGTTCTCTGTGCAGGAAACTGTGGGTTCTCTGTGCAGGAAACTGGGTTCTCTGTGCAGGAAACCGTGGGTTCTCTGTGCATGCAGAGCCTGCATGTCACTAACAACAAACTGTGTATCCAAGAACCTTAAATCAGAGTAAATCATGTTCTATCAGACAAATTCTCTTGTAGATTAGTCATGAAAATGAGAACCGTGCGTTTTCCTCCTGCATCAAGCAGCAAAACAGTTGTAGCATGACGTGTTTGAGTTAATTTGCCTTACGTGATATCGCACTTCCCTCGATGTTACTATTGAGCATGCGCACATTGCAATGTTGATAGTTAAACGATATATCGTGCAGACCTACTCAGTACGTAGTTTGCGTAGCGAGTGTGTGGCTGAGCGAGAGAGAGAGCGAGCGGTGGCTGAGCTCTGAGCAGACAGGTGGTGATCGGTCCAGAGGAGAAAGTAGCAGTAAATTGGTCTGGATATACCTGTAGTAATTGTACAGTAGGTTTCAGTTTGTCTCCAAATAAATGCTGCAGCTCCTGGAAAGGAGGAAAGTTCCCGTGTCTTGCTTCCCAACTGCTGTGTAAAGTAAAGGAGGTCTCGGTTGGTCTATGCACGGAGCCCGGGAGGTGACATGGATGTAATTTTTTTTATAAAGCGCGTGTGCGTTTTATACTGTAAGTCACACATGCGCTTTAGTAAAGCACACACACACTTTAGCGCTGGCGATGCCATTGCCCTGCCCAACGGCATCACCTTACCACTTTGCACTGTTCTGTACTCTATACACGGTAGGTTCAAAATTCATACCGTAGAGCAAATTTCTATCGGTGTACCTTCCATACTGTTTATACCGTCCATCCCTACCTGAAACCATGTATTTCATTACCCCTCAGGGCTGTACACTTACTATTTTTGAATGGTACAGTAGCACTGGTGTGAGCAAGCTCAAAAATGTAGGAGCACAGAGGTACATTTAGGAGCACACACAAGAGCAGAGGTAAAATGTATGTTTTAATGTATAATACTGTGTCACGCTTCAACTGGGGATTGGTAACAAACAACAGTCCCGTCTGCAAACTCTGCCGGCCTCGATTTGGAATCAGGAGTTGAGGATGATGTTAGTAATGATGTGCATGGGAAAAGTGAGTGTCGGCTCGCAGGTGGTTCTGCAGTCCAAGCGAATCCTCTTTGGTACCTGACAGTTCGTGTTACAGACGATCTGTAACACATCTGTAAGAGACCGTCAGAGAGATTTTGTTTGCACACATTTTTAAATTTAAATTTAAATTTGCCTAAAAAAAACTGACTCTTTGGCTCCGCCCATTGAGGTTAAACTGAACCAATGAGATTATTTCTGCTTCCAGAGCAGCTCTGCCTCAGAGAAATATTTTTATTGCTAAAATTCCAGTCTGCCATGAAAAAATGTTGGGATTAAACCAATTGTGCTTCCTAGCTGTACAGCTGTGGGTGGAGATATATAGCCAGGGGGAGTATATTCCCCAACCAAACAGCCAGCAGAGAGAAAGGTACATCCTCTATTGTTTGGCCATGATTTGGAGTCAATAGTACTGAGCAGACAATATCTACAATGAACAGCATGTACGACAGACAGACAGACATAGGCAGTGGTGGTAATACACACACTCTTTTCTATATCATAAGGATTAAATAAACTTCTGGTACTAATTCTTGAAGTTTTGTTAGTTCAGATGTTGCACAAAAGTCATAACCCACGTTGCTTTAAGAACAAGACTACTAAAGTAACAGCATTAGCAAGACATAGGCCATCGATGAGCATTTTTATTCCTGAAATATTTTCAACTGGGACTTACAAAAAACCCAAATATTCTTAACATAACATGGATTTTAGACCAAGAACAGGATTTTAGACTGTGTCTCGAGCTCCTCCTCATGCCGCTCATCGCTACTTAACTGTTTGAGGCTTACATATTGTTATTTGTCCCTTCCATCTAAAGAAACATGCAGTTCTTTATAAGCACATACTCGGCTTCTTACCCATTGATTTGCAATGTGAAGTCTCGTCAAGCTGTTATTCCACCAGACCCTAAAGCCGAGACCCTGTCTGCATCACATGGGATCTGGTCGCCTTTTCTTCTCCCCTTGACCTCGAGCTTCTTACCGTGTCTAATCATGTGAAACCAGATTACAGTTACTTTTTACACCCAGACAGAAAATTGAAGCTTGTCTAAACCCATTGGCAGGTGACAACAGGATTAATGCATCTTCTCAAGAGAAGGTTGTCAAGAGTTGGAGTCCAGAGGCAATTAAATGTAAAATCTCAAACTGTAGTAGATAACTGTATTTTCTATATTGCAGGAATGGCATCAGAGTTTGGTGTTCGTGGCTACCCCACAATAAAACTGTAAGTACCGTTTCTAGCTTTGCCGTACACATTTCCATTAACACTTTTTAAGGTAGGAAACGGTTATGCTATTGCCTTTGTGTGTTAAGAGGAAATCTGGATCCCTTCAACACAATTGGATGCTAGAAGGTAACTGTCTGGCTGTGGTAATCCTATCCACCACACTTTAAAAATCAATTATTATACATTTATGTATCTTCCTAACACCACTACACGGTGCAGCTTTAAAGAGATTCATGTATGCAAGGTTAAAATAGCATCAATGTCTTCAACAAGTGTGTTTACAAGTGTGTAAAGCTTCATTATGCAATTATTACGATCCTTTTCCCTGCTGTTGTGTATTTACCCGTGAGGGTTGGCCTGTGGAGATGCCCTCCGGCAAGAGGGAATTAAGTGTTGTTGCTACTTCCTCAAGGCGCATGACTAAATGACAAACTAAATGTGTTCATACGCTTTTGAACTTACTATTTTTTTTTTTTTTATCAAATGGAGCATTCCTGGATGTAGTCAGTTATACCTTACATGGCTGATAGATTGTGTTAAAAATGATTGATAAAATGGTTTCTTAGCTGAGCTTTTGAAATAAAATCTTTTTTTATTGGAATGTTTTGTCCTTTTTGTACATATGACTTTTGTCAGGTATATTCTAATGCATTTAAATTGTGTTCTATTGGTTAGAAAGTGTAAAACTAGTCTGTCTCCATTTGTGAACTCTTTCAACTGATTGTCCCTATGCACCTCCGTTATATATAGTTTTGTGGTGTGAAATGGATTTGTTTTTTGACACCAGCTGCTCAACAGCAGAATTCACGGTGATTGAGGAAATGTTCATCAGACATGGCAATGTTTCTTTTATCTGCAGTCTATCATAATGAACTCTCTGTATAGTTTCATCAAGCTCGTTTGGCAAACTGCCACAGGATCACAGCAGGGTTCATCACAAGCAGGGTTCATCACATTAAACCACACAAGTGATGAGCCACCCGTAGAAGAACACAGGATACCTCCCTTGGGGGTAGAAAGAGGCTGATTTAGAGTTCAGTTTCCCCCTGAGTTCATTAGACCCTGTGGGCTGATGCAACCTTATGGCAACCTTAGCAATCACTCCTTAATGTGTTCTTCCTGTGGTAGGGGCTTAAGAGTTCAGCCGTTTCCTTGGCTGGAACTCTATTAGGGACAATCCTTTTGTTTTTTTTCACCTGAAGATTTTATAATTTAAATTGGTAAGTTGACCTTTGCATTGAAGGAACCTTTTCCTGATGGATTAGCGATCCCCTCAGAGCATCTTCTTTTGCGAAACAGGTTGTTGTTGCCATGTTCAGTTGTGAGATATTGACTTCTAATTTGCAGAAGAGCAGCTGTGCTGACTATGACAACAGTGGCAAAGCTCTCATAAAACTCTGTGATGCCTCTAGAGCTTTGCCACAGTTTATTACAGAGTTTTTAGTTTTTCCTGATAAACCCGATTCCTTGATGCAAAGTATATTGTCACAAAATAAATCTCTTCACCTCATTTTTATTTCATGCAAATGTTTCATCTCCCAATTAACATTCTTCAGAATGGTGTAAAACAATGAATGTATTGCAAAAAAAACAAAAATGAAATCATAAGCCTGTCACTCTTTTCCAATCTGTTTCTCTCCCATTCTCGCTCTCTCAGGTTAAAGGGCGATCTCGCCTATAATTACAAAGGGCCACGAACAAAAGATGATATCATAGAGTTTGCCAACAGGGTGGCAGGGTAAGTCACAGGGCTCTCCCTAATGAAACATTTGACTCATCATTCAATAAATAATCACACGAAACCGACAACTGAATAGAGTATATCTTACTTCATAGGAACAGGCTGTATATTGATAGGAACCATACAAACGTGCTCATGAATGCAGGCCGTATATCTGTCATAGCTCAGTGAATCTATCAGTTGAGCCTGACAGATCTTTTCCTCCTCGAGGGATTGGAAATCAAAGTGTACCCATAACCGAGGACTTGATCAGAAGCTTGGCTCTGATTTGACTGTAAATGGTCAAGTCCCCACCAGGTGGTGCCACGAGCACACGAGTCATGACAACCAGGGACAAAAGTTTATTATTCAGTCTGTCACTCTTCCTCCTGAATAAACAACTTGGATAGAAACAGATTTTTGCTTGTATCTGAACTGCATGGTTTTCCACTGAATATTGGTAATCATGAAACAATAATGTGTGTAAATAATCTTAATTCCCACTGTAGACCAGCAGTCCGGGCGCTTCCTAGTAAGCAGATGTTTGAGCACATGATGAAACGACATGATGTGCTGTTTGTTTACGTCGGCGGAGAGTCTCCCCTCAAAGTAGGTATCATGTCGCAGTGAATCAGTCATACAAACATTATTGTACAAGTTTGGGTCCAAACGTATAAAAAATGTATGGAACCGCAGTACTGTACGGCAACATATGCTATTCTATATTATGCAGCCAGTAATATCAGAGCTGTCACAGCACTAAAGCTGTGTCTCTTGAATGCTAGAAGCAATGTTCCTGCTGCTGCTGCTGCCAAGTATTTTGAATGAAGAGTGGTTCCAACTATAACACCTGAGAATGACACAGCCTTGACAGCTTGACAGATTTATTGAAAGGTGTTCTGTAAAACCCGAAATGCTGAAAGACCCGTTTGCCATTGCAGGAGAAGTACATCGACGTAGCTTCTGAGCTCATTGTCTATACTTATTTCTTCTCGGCTTCAGAGGACGTCTTGCCAGAGGTAAGGCACCGAAGATGACTCCCGTTCGCCCTGTAAAAGTTCTCTGAATTGGAATACATTTCAAGAGATTTTCAATTTTCTTTCTGAAATGTTCAGAAATGTTGAGGCAAGAGACATTTTGTGTTTTGGTCTTTTCTAGTTTTCACAGACAGAAGTGAGAGAAAGGAAATGTCATTAAAGTAGCACTAATATCACCCTCTAAATGCCACACACAGACAGCTTGCATGTGGTCTTTCTTGTTATGAGTTTCACAGTTTGCTGCTAGGGCCTGCTGCCAGCAGCCCTGTCCCACGCAGTATGCTTCTGGTACACATAAATTAAGAATGTAAAGCAGGATTTATGGAAGTTGGTTTTTAATTATGTATTTTATGTGTTTTCACCAGTCTGTGACTTTGCCAGAGCTTCCTTCAGTTGTAGTCTTTAAGGATGGGGCCTACTTTACTTATGACGGTGAGTATTTGAGTGGTGTTATAAACCAATGTCTGCTTTACCCTTTCTTTATTCACTGTGTTGTCTCAGTTTGCTGTTTTCTTCAGTTAAACTGACCTGAAAATCTCTCCCTGGAAATCAGGCCACTGTAATCCAGGGAAGGGTAGGGTGCCATGTTGTCTACTGTTCGTCATCTTCTCCCTTTTCTCTCCGTCTCTTTTCTGAGCCTTGTTTTCTCTAGCTTTGCTCTATAGTTTTCCTTTCCCAACTCCTGCTCTTTCATCTTTCTCACCACGCTGAGTTATGGTGTGCCTGGCCCGTCATAAAGCACACAGGGCTCTGCCCACTATTGTCTGTGTGGTCAGGCCAGTGATGTTGTGGTGGTTTGTCTCTGGGTGGATGCACATAGCAGGCCAGGGTGGATTGACTGGCCTGTGTGGGCGTGGGAAACCTCAATTTAGGCCAAACAAACCAGTGCAGAGCTGGTCATGTATATACATCTGGGCTGAACACAGCCAAGTCTTTAATCATAGAAGCACTAGTCGGTCACTGTAAAAAAAAAATCATGTTTTGCATTAGAGTTTTAGAGGAGCTTCTGTTTCGGATTGCATGGCATGCTAGCATAGTGCTGCTCAGCGCAGCAGGGTAAGTTCTCCACATTCCTCCAAGATGTCTTGCATTTCGCTGCCACTCAGCACCTGGGCTGGAAGGCGGAAGCGGAAGGGCATAGCATCCAGGCACAATGCCAACACAAATGGGCACCAGTAGTGGCTGTTGGGGAGGTTTGGTGCACGATGTAGGGCCCGCAGGACAAAATCCAACCCCAGGCTGGTCTGCCAGTTCATGTCAGTCTGCTCCACCTGGCCATTATGGAAGGGGAGCTTCCTCCACCAGAATCTCAGCAGGAGGGGGTCACCACAGTAGACGCTGATAACAAAAACTCCACACTCCAGCGAGTCCTCCAGCACTCGGATACGGAGGATGTTTTGAATGGCTAACATCGCCATGGTCACCACACATTAAACTTGTCAAGGAACGAGATTGTGATCAACAGGGTAAGATGATATGACTGTGTCCTTCCTCACATAGTAGATTTCTCATTTTCCCTTCAATTCATGAGAAATTGTAGAAGAAGAAAAAACATTGTTGTATAATATCAGGAGGAAATAATATGTGAATATAGTCAGACTTTATTTAGCTCAACGAGCACTTACCTACAACAAAGAAGAATTCTCCACCACCAGTTTTGGCTGTACCCTGTGTTCAGTTTAAGGCGTATTTTACCTGTGGACCACAGTATGTCGTTTCTTGCCAACTGCTCTGCTGTGTTGCTCAGAGGATTGGTCTCGCTGAATATGCACTGAAGGGATATTGGCTCAGAGAATGAGCTGGGAGCAGCTCAGTTAAACAAGGTTGACTATGACACTCTTCCTTTGCATGATGTTCTCTCTGCAACTTTGCATCCATGGAATTTCTTCTGCCTACAGTTCTGAGAAACATTTGCATAGATACCAAGTTTATCATGACCGACACTAACATTTATTCACCCAGACAGACAACAGGCACATGTTGGTATGTTTGTGCATTTGTTGTTTCAGCTGTATGGTGTATTCCTCCAGGATAGGAAACCACATGGTGGCTAGTGAATCCCAGAATTCAAGAGCCAATTCTTTTTACCCCCAGTATTTGTATTTTCTATGTATTTTAACCTGGTGAGGTTGCAGAGTCACAACACTTATTATAAATTCAGAACATTCATTCTGTGGGTCTGACTTGTTATGTTTAAAGGATGGATGTGGAATGTCAGCACGGAAAGCCACACTCTGTCCAAATAAAGCACCCGGCTTTGGGTAAATGCTATTTGACATATTGTTGAAGAGCTTTGATCGGTTTACTGCACATCACAAACTGCACCATCCATTTTGGAGAGTCTTGTTAAAAAATAGCACAGCACAGAGGCTCATACATATTTAATTGCTCAGATTCAGACTTCTACAAAGCTGCAGTGCAATTTATTAATGTTGCTGATGCTACAACATGCACACATGTAGCAGTAGTGCTTTGCAAGAGCCCATTGTTTTAACCACTGTATTGGTTAGTCTACATGCAGTGAAAGTTAATGGACTACATGCTAGCTCTGTAATCTGGTGTGATGACTACAGGAATGGACAGTTGATTAGTATACTAGTTTGCTTTCTGTTCGCAAAGCAAATTTGATCTGGAACTCCCTCGTCAAGTGGGCTGCTTTCAAACATGCTTTCCTGTGCTAATACTCAAAAGGCTTAGCATAAGACTTTCTATAATGCTATTCAGTGGTTTATGGTTTGGGACTGCCATCACTTGTACAGTATGGAAAGAAACATAATGCTGCCAGCTGTAAGGCAGAATTAGTTTGCATAGGTTTATAGAGAGCATTTGTGTAAAAGGCTGATTAGCTTACCGTGAATGTGATGACAAGACAAGACTGCACTTCTGATGTTTTTTTTAATGCAAAAATATGATGTAATGCATGTATAATATGTCATTTATGTAAATATATTTTCAATGGCAAGTCAATATTTGAATTGGCAGAGAAGACAAAATCAATCGGGATGACATGGTGATGAAAAGAGTAATGGTTGGTCCTATTAACACCCACATTTTGTCAATCATGTACCACAGTCTTAAGAATCCAGAAATGCTACTTTTTTTCCTTTGTCTTGGCAACTAGTCAAAGCATTGTCGGTGTTAATCCTGAAGCTAATCTTTCTCTTCTATGTGGTTAGAAAACGACATATGCTGAACCTAGTTTTACTCTACTCTCTGTCATTGTTGAACACTTGGATCTGGGTGCTGACATACTAAATGAGCCCACACTGCTGCCACTTTCTGCTGCTTACCCTGTTGGAGTTCTTTTTAACGAGACTAGTGCATGTGCTCGTTGCGGCCGTGCCCGTTCGGGACGTGTGCCCGTGCAGTGCCCGTGCAAAACGTGCGGTATTGCTGCTTGCAGTGTTTTCAAGAACCGCTCATCTGATCGACTTCACGCACGACACTACACAGGGTCCAAAATTAACTTCTTTGGCTTACCTGCCAAGGTGGCTGGTAGATGAAAAAAAACAACTTAAGTGAGCCTGGTCAGGAGGCTAAGCCATTGTCGCTAACTTCGGGGCTAACCCCCTTCACTTTAATCAGCAGGTGGCAAGCAAGACACGCGAACTTGGTTTGGGTCTTGAGGAGTTGTAACATTTATTCACTGACAAACAGCCTAAACTGTACACACACTGCTGCTATGTTCACAGTTAACAGCAAACTTCATACTCTGCTCTGCTCGCCAGCCTCTGACACACACACACACACACATGCTCTTCTTCTGCAACTTCCAGCAACTTCCGCGGTCGCCTCTCCACAGCGCCTCCGGTCCAAACAACTCCACACGGATTTCTCCGGACGTATTTCTCCTTCATCCAACCAACTTCACACCCGACTTGCCTTGGGCCATGAGCAATACGTCCGCCAAGTGTGAAGTCGAGTGGATGAACGGTTCCCGAGATATGTGAAGGACAGACACAGAGATTCCTCTCTTTATAGTTAGATTAGATGGTTAGATGACAACTCTCTCATGTTGCTCCCCTTTGGTCTTGTTTCCTCACTATTTGCATTTTCTTGGTGGTCTTGCATGCCATTACCATCATCCTTGAAATGTGTCGGAGCTGCCTCCCTCTTATGAAACTTTGAGACCGGCTCATTGTCACTCTGCCTCTCATCTCAGTCTCCTGCTGTGTGAGCTCTGGGCTGAGAGCAGCTCTAATATGTTTAAAGGGGAAGGAGGCTTAGACAGTGTGGAGGTTCATCAGGCTGTAGCATCATAGCATGGGGTCTTCAAGTCTTCCTCCTCTGCTACTGCGGGTTGGAGAAGAAATGCTAGCAGCTGCCTGCTATCTGTAAAGCCAGACCATCTGTGGAAAGAACTTTCTGTCTACGTAATTGTCTGACTCAGCACTCTTAATAACGAGCCTTATTTGCATCTGCACATGGGCAGCAGTAACAAGTAGCTTGCATTGCATTTAGGTCAGTTGTATTTTAATACTATTATGTGCTGCGACCTTTGGTGTTCTACAAGCGTATTCCAGGTCTTAGGTTGGCATGTTAAGTACAGTGTATAGTAGCCTCCAAGCTCCTTTGGTAGCAGAAAGGCCATGTTAACTTATTAACACGTCATTATGAGGTCTTTGACATCAATTATGAGCTTTCTGTAGCCGCCCTCAGGCAAAGAAGATAGTTTGGTTTAATCAGCCTCGGTGTCCTCTCTTTTATAGCTTAAATGTCTTAAAACCATTTACATGTAGCTTCCAGATGTCAGAGTAGAAACAATTATGGTTCTTTTTTTTCTTTCTTTTTTTTTGCAATTTAGGATTGGTTTTCCAATGCATCTGGGGACTTATGCGTTCCCTATAAAACTGAAGAGATTCGCCAAAACTGTTTCCTGAAAACCAATGTGTTTGTGGAGAATCATTTACAGATGTGATTTATTTATTTTATTTTAGTCAGAAATGCAAAATGCTTTGGGGTATTCCACCAGGCAGCATCTCGGTCAAAAATAGACCACATTTAAGGCAAATGGAAAGTTACAGCCTGTGCTAATACGTTTAATAGCCTGCTTGTTATATTGCATGAAGAAAAAATTCAAACATTTCTCAAAATACCGTCATTGTGGATGAGTCAGACCGACCACAATGTTCCTTCATTTGTGTTTAGACAACTGTTTGTGAAGCCGTTCCCTTCAGACATCTATATCGATTCCCGACCTGCCCGCTCTTATGCTTAGTCCATTGTGTTCAAAGTGTCTTTTTTTCTTTAGTCCTAAAATAGCCTCGTGACCACTTTGCCCACTGGCAGCGCTCTGTCAAAGCCGCTTTTTACCGCCCTTCCATCTTTAAGTGACCTCTGTCAATTAATTCTCAGCTTATGCCCCCACTCTGTATTCCTTAGAGAGCAAACGGGTAGTAAACACTGATCTTCTTACAATCCAGGCATCAATACACCATTCAGCATATAGAGAGGTGGTGCACTGAATAACAATAGGCTGTTTTATGTTTCTCCTGTAAGATGATGCTTTTCTGTTGCAGAGTATGAAGATGGTAGCTTGTCATCCTGGGTGAACAAGCTACCATCTTCATACTCTGCAACAGAAAAGCATCATCTTACAG
>CABFOS010017325.1:1084-12178 GCA_900660315.1 Diretmoides pauciradiatus | reverse complement strand
GTAGCAACAGTAACCAAGAGGGGCGGGAAGTAAGGAAGGGTCAATTGCGGATCTGAGCTGGGGCAGAGTGGTGGGGCGTTGATGACTACCACACAGGGGTGTGTGTTTGTATTCTCGATCTCAACTGGGTGGTGGAGTGGGACAGTGATGGATATGTGTGCATGCGTGTGTAATTTGTTGCAGGGTTGAGCAACACCACAGGGATGTGAAGTGGCAGCGCAGTGATGGACTGTTAGAGCGCCCGCGTGTGTGTTGAAGCGCTAGGGGTACATTATCTGAGCCAGGCTTTGGTGCTGAGTTAGATGTGTGAAAGAGGGAATGCTTGTTTGTATGACCTTGTGTGTTATCTGTGTAATTCCTCTGCTGATTTGTGTATGTCAGTGGGCTTGAGTGTACAGTGTGTGTGTGTTGGTGTTCTCTGCTGAAGTGCAGCATGCTGGGCCGCTGTGTTTCTTCTTCCTATATGTTTATGTGCCTGTGTGTGTGTCTCAGCTCGGACGCAGAGTTGCTCTCCTCTGGACTCCATGTGATTTGCTTGTCAGCTGTAATTTGTAAAGGTCTCTTTAACTGTGACCAACACAGGCCCACAAAATGCCCCTGAGTTCCACACTGTTTGCATTAATGATAGAAATGACACTCTGAAATAGGCCAAGCTGCATTGGCTTTTCTTCCTAGGAAACATCCTCCTTTGAAAGAACGCCCATGGGAAAAGTTAGGTTGCACGGAGTTGTTTATCTCATTATTGTGTTCTCTCTGTGTTACAATTTGTTCTTCAAGACACTATAATTTGTTCACATCTAATGATGCGCTTTGATAATGGCTGTCTGAGGTTAACAAGGTTAAGCGCTGTGTTTCCGCTCTTCCTCAGCGAGGTGACGGTGCCCTCCGTTATCATCCTCAACACATCTAACGAGCAGTACTTCCTGCCTGCCGAACCGACTGAGACCATGGAGCAGCTGGTGCAATTCATCAACAGTGTTTTGAACGGCTCTGCACAGGTCTGATTCTCCTCCTGTTCCCATCTTCTCCTCTCCCTTTCCTGCTTCCTAGTTATGCATTCTGTTCTGTACTCTCTCTCCCTTTCCCCTGTTGGTGTTGTACCATTGTAATCACACCACTAGTCTCCTTTAATCGAGCATGTTGCCTTGCATTTTAAGTCCTTCCTCGAAAATATTCTCTTGAGATGAGAGATTTTTGCAATCTCCTTTTGCATGCATGTTTTATATTCTTGTCCCTTCTGAATAGATGATCTATAATCATTCTAAATCATATGGTGAGATTACTACATGACTCAGTACCCAAAGTACTGTACACTAATCTGTACACCATCTGCATTTACAGTACAGTCACCAGATGCATGAAACCACAAGCCAAACAACCAGTGATTCCCCCCCATTTTCCAAGAAAGTTCTGGGTTATTTTTTGCTTAGCAAAACAAACCGGGTCCCGCCAAATAAACAAAACCTCCGTGCTCCTGCAGCTCAGTTCCAGCCGGTGCCCAGCCAATGTCAGCCTGTTCACCCCTGTGCTGGATGTGGCTGCCATAGGGTCTAAGAAGAATTGTTGGCAGGCTGCAGTATCTCTTCCTCAGGGCGCTAACACCAGCTCCTCTGTCTCCATCACTTATCTGTCTCCTCGCAGGCCTACGGAGGTGACGGCATTGTTCAGAGGGTGAAACGAGTGGCCTTTGATGCGAGGTCCACCATTTTGGTAAGTTCACCAGAGTTCACTCGCTGCTGCAGCATGTCTTTTTTTCCCCCTATCTCTCTCCAGTCAAACCACGTAACCTCGCCAATAGACAGTAACATGTTATGGCCACTGTGATGGATAAGGGTTTTTATTGATATGCTTCGTGCCTCGTCACCTTCGCTGTGTCTGCCAGTTTACGAAAGTATGTACGCAAACCCCTCCCAGCTCAATAACATTGTAGAGCAAATGCCCCAACGCCCTGCACTTCCCCTCTGGGAGCAAGCGGTATTCAGAGGAGAAGGCGGAGCGTACAATTGAGACTATACAATGAAGCCAATAAACTCACAATGCGGGGGGAGAAACAAGGGAGGAGGGCAGGAGGCGGCTCTGCCTTCTCCTCCCACCCTGAGCAGTTGATTCTGTGGGAGGACTGGTGTTTATTTGACCAAGGGTGTGATAGGAATGTAAATAGGCCTGTGTCGTAATGCCCTTGAGCCGGCACAGTGGTACTGTAACCAGGGGTGCGCTTACCGCTGTCCTGGGAAGGGATGGAGGGCCTCAAAGGAAAATTCTCGATTTGATTCAGAAAAAACAACAACTGCTGAACTAACAGTAACAGCAGAACAGAACCTCACCTCGAGGTAGGAACAGGAGGCTCTTAGGGAAACTTTTTATCGAAGGTTTCCAGACTTTCTTCGGCTGTCAGGTCAGGTTTGACAGTAGCTTTCCCCCAATGGAATTGACGGAGAAAGATAATGTTATTCTCTATTATTATTTTAGCGAGCTGCAAGCTTCCTCCTCTGTCTTTAGCGTCTCCTAGTCCCGCTCACAGTGACATGATACGATATGAGGCGGATAGGCAGCAGCCATCACCTTGGCCCTGGAGAGCCCATCTAAATGCATGGATGACAGCAGCATGAGGGAGCAGCCACATTAGGCCCAATGACTCATGGATGGCCGTGTTAGCATAGCATACCCATCTTTACCTCATCTAGCATCGCAGAGCACCAGCAATTACCATCCCTCTTCCCGTGGCAATGACTGGAGGGAACATGAATATTTCTCTCCTCTCAATGGCTGACAGCAGTTTTGACCGAATAGCGTTCAGGCACATTGTCTCTGCTGTGCCGTGCCACTTTGAGGCCAAATGACTCACTTGTCACTGGGATATTTTTTTTTAAAAAGTGCAGTTGAGTGCAGTCGTTCCCACAGGAAATGAATCATGAATTTTGATGATCATGCATTTTGCAGGAGTGGAACCGTGCATGTCAAAAGCATCCGCTTGGGCACGCCATTGTTGAGGACACACGTGAACAGGATGGGTTTCACTTAAAGCACAGCTAAGGAGTTGAATAACTGCAGTCCGATAGCTGAGCCGCTTGCTGACGTTGTGCATTTAATTCATGGACAAAATGAGAACTTTCTCAGGAATAAAACACACTGACCCTTTTTTTTATGTACCGGAAACATGCTGAACAGTGGCCTCATTACCAGCTCATGTACCAGGCTGTGTTCCATCTGTAGTAGGTAGTTAAAATGCATATATGTTTGTGTTTTGTTCAGCGACCTGTGATAGAAAGCGTGTCCTTGACTAGAATATGCCTGGTATACATTTTTATGAGAATGTTTTTGGCAAACGAACTTGTGGTCAGCACTGAGCCGCTGTACTGAGAATGCATTTATACATTGTGCTTACAGCATGCATAAATCTCCTCTGTCCTTTCCTGCTATCCTCTTTCTCGCCATCCCTCAATCCATCTTCTCTCTCAAACGTTTTCCTCCTCTCTGCCTTTCATACTCCCGCTCTATTTTCCCCACCTCCATCTTCCGCTGTCTGTCCTCCTACTTCAGTCAGTTTTCCGTAGTTCCCCGGTGCTGGGCTGCTTCCTGTTCGGCCTACCGCTGGGCGTGATCAGCCTGATGTGCTACGGCATCTGCACAGCCGACTCTGACGACAGCTCAGACGACATAGACATGCTGAAGAGGGAGGGTCTCACCGACGAGGAAGAGGAAGAAGAGGAGGAGGAAGAGCAGCAACGGGCCGCCGAGCTGGAGGGCCCCGAAGATGGAGAGAACGAGGAAGAGGAGCCGGATGTGGAAGAGAAGGCTCCCGAAGAGAAGAAAATGGATTAACACAGGGAGGGGGTCCCACCAGACGGAGGATGATAGGCCTAGTCAAATTCAGTGACATGAAACTCAAAGACATATCAACGTATTATTGCTTTGCTTCTTTGTTTTTCATCTCACTTCCCCTCCCCACCGTAGCACAGACTGTTTTTCGTCTTTGAATCCTGTCTGTCTGTGTGCGGTAAGCTGCTCGGTGACGCCATGTTTCAAAATATATTAGCCTTTTTAATTGCGGGAGTGCAAACACATCAAGTTAGAGAAAAAGAAGGGAGGGCTTAAAACCAAACGCACCATTTATTTATTATCACCACTCAACCAACCCGCTGGTTTATTCCACATGGCACGTCATGTACAGTCTCTCCACTGTAGTTAGTCGTTTTGAAACAAATCAAATGCCTGTGGATTCTGTTTCGTCAGGACCCAGTCAACTTCTTTCTTTCTTTCTCTCATTCGTAGCAGTAGGGATTTCCATTCGTGAATAGGACAAAACAGAACCAGATGGTCTTGCCTTCAACATTGAATAGAAAATGAACACACCGAGACCTTTTGCTTGCCCCCAACCCCAATAAATCTCCCAAGTGTAGGCCTATCATGTATAGTAATAGACAGCTATGTAATAGACAGCAAAGGAAGTGAAGTGCCCAAGAAGGAAAATCTGCCATAAATGAATAATGCTTTTTCTATTGTATGTTTTTGCCTGAAAAGACTTCTTCTAGGGATGCAAAGTGCCGAGACAGTCGTGCATTTCAACTTATTTCATGCTAGACGCCTATTAATGTCCGCTAATACAGAGGACCGACCCAGAGTTGTTAGTATCTCTGGATCTGGGGATATGGCAAATGCACAATGGTTTTTATTATCCATTTAATATAAAACGCCAACCAAATTGTTGACAATTCTCAGTGGGAATGTGCTAACCCCTATTACAGTCACGCATCAGTAACTCCTGCAGCTTTGAACACCTATATGACTGACTACATTTGTTTCCGTGTTATCTGTCCTCCATCGCTGGTTGTGTTGAATTCTGTGCGCAGGTTGACATTTACATCCAGATGCATTGAGAGTACGAAACATTAAGACCACCTTCCCTCCGCTTTAACCCGTTCCCTACCTTTTGTGGCTGAAGGGTATTTAACAGGTGAATTCAGTTCGGGGGTTATGGCTTTCTCAAATCACCTGGTCAGCCTAGTTTATGAAAAACAGCAAGCGCTCCTACAGTAATGCTGTTCTTATGGAAAAATGCACCGAATACAACCTGTCAGAGCTGCAGGGCCCCGATAGTACTTTTCCCGTAGCGCCGGCAAAGTGTTTAAAGTGGTACACTGGATTATTATTCGATCTACATCGGCTTTGCATTACTCATCAAAAACATTCTTTGCATTATATGAACCGTACAGGGCTGGAAAGGAATGCTAAGCTCGAAGCCAGCAAGGACCGCTCCATACCAGGCTTTCTCTCAACTATTAAGACACGGTAATGAATGTTTTGAGGTGTTATGCTATTGTTGTAGTTACTGGGAAATCTTTACCCCCCTTTTTATAACCCTTTTAGAAAGTAACGAGAAGGCTTCAAGTTGTTTTTCTTCACTGCTCATTTCATCGTGCTTTTGTAGCCCAGTAAATCTTGTAACTTGACTGACTTAGGTCCCCTCAACCTAAGCACACATGTTTTTTTGTTGTTTTTATTTTATATACAGAGGTTATCTGTATCGTTACTGTGAAACTGCACTATGGAAACCATGCCCTCGCCTTGCCTTCTGGTCCTTGTAGTTGCCTACCATTCTCTGCCAAACTTCCTCATAGGTTTGAATCGAGACTGTCACACTTTATTACCGGTTTGAAAGGTTGGAATAAAGATTGTCCTCTTTTTCTTGTTGACTTGCATCTTTTTGTCTCCCACTGAACCACCGATATACACAGAGGCTCTCTTTCTCAAATTACCAGCCATTCTCAGTTTAGACATCGGTGTCACCTTCCATCCACAGTCATGCCACGTTTCCTCCCTGATATGTGCCATTTCTTTCTCCAGTGTAATTCTAGGTAGAGGTATCTACTCAATTATGGCAGATACGATCACATTTTTGCAGATCTAGGTTTAACAGAGGCTGATTACATTACTTGATGTGAAACTCATTTGTTTCTTCTCTTTGGGGAATGACTGTGCAGGAGTCAAACGTGACTTTACATAATGAAAAAGCACCTTACGCAAAGTCATAGCGGACTTTCTCAAGCCTGACCCTCAAACAGTTTCAGAGGAGAACTGAAAAAATGTGTTTTGCTGTTGGGAAGTTTGATTAGTTGCTGTTTTTCCCCAGGTTTAATAAAGGAGGAGAGTTTTCGTTTCTCCATTGGATGTCATTGTGGGGACAAATTGCCACAAAGGGGAGATAATATATTACTACATCAGAATCAGTGTCATTGAGTGGTGCTGATGCAAAAAGTAATTCATCGCTCAATTACCTCGCTATATATTGTGAGAATGAGTTTCATCTCGTGGCAAATGAAGGAGGATAGCTGTCTCTTTTCTTTCAGAGAACCAACAATCTCTGGCAGTGGACAAGGGTAATTACACTTGTGCTGCTTCTCATTCTGACTTCTGTTATTTTGAAATGGCAAATTAAGGATAGCTAGTAATTATCTCATGTCTGACCCCCAGGGGAGGTTTAAGGGTTCAAGGTAAAGAGATAGATGGTTGTTCCAGGTAATGCTTTGAGTCTGTATTTCAAGGGCATTCACAGCTCGGTTGACGTCACTCAGACGGATGATTAGCTTTGCTCACCATGGAGACTAACCTACACTTGTTCTCTCATGGCAGATCCTATTAGAAACAGTATTTTCTCTATTATGGCTGATGGATGTTTACAGCTGCAAATGTCCATCTGTTTCCACAATACAACACCTCAAGGACTAATTGCACAAACACTGTCAGCAAATTTAACCTTTTGAGATATTGCTGGTTTCTATGTCTCCGTCATCAGCAGTAAGATCATTTCTCATTGCCCTTTTCGATTGCTTCTGTTGCTGCGACTTCACGTCCACAGTTCCATCGGGTTTAATAGCTGCCTGTCAAGTTGTCAGCTCAAAGATGCCGCTTGTTGCTGTTTTGTTCTGAACAGCTTGACATTTTGTGAAACTTTCTTCGGGGCTGTGTGAAGGAGTGTGAAGCTGTCTGCAATCCGTCAAAGATGCTAGCGCTTCTCCGACATCTAGTCATCAGACGCACACTCCTGCACAGGATTGTAACTGCCAGTGGAATTGAACATTCCTGCAGGAGGGTCAGAAATTCACTTTCTCTTTCTGAAAGACAAATACTGTAGAACCTAGTAAACAAACATGCTTTCCTGAATTACATATGAAATTGACTTTTGTCTCATCAGTAAAACAGTTAAAACAACCCTACAGGCTACAGGTTAGTCATTTTAATGACAATTTGTGTTTTGATGTGGGGGAGTTTTGCACCTGAACCATCTCTATTCGTAGTACCCTATGATAATACATCAATATGGGGTGCAGCAAATATGATCACGACATATGACCACATCTGCAGATAGCCTTTTACCCCAAACCATCATCTATTGTTGATTAGATATGGTCGGATTCAGGGCGATTCCAACTCAGAATCGTATCCATTGCCCAATTTTGTGTTGTCAAAACACCTTATTTTGAGCTGAAGTACATAAACAACACCGTATCCGGCTCTGCAGAGGATAACAAGTGCATGGCCCATATTATCCCTGTCACCTCTGAGTGCACGGTAAGCATTACCCAGTGGAGTGTTGCTGCTTATCACTCTGCCATGGAACAGCCACACAGCACTTCCCTAATGATGTTGCCCGGGTCGTGATCATTTACTGAAGGGACCCGTCCCCCCAGGGTGGTCAGGGTGACTTACCTGAAACACAGTCTCTGGAGGAGGAGACGTGTACCCAAGCATGATGCTGTCACTCCTACTAGTGCCACGGGCTATTTTCATCCTCCTGATTATTCAAAGAGCTTGGAAATCAGCTCTCACAGCTAAGGAACAGGACAGGTTCAACACATGGTTGAGTTTTTTTGCTGTGTGTGTATTACAGTGTTCATGCCCTGTGTTTAATCTGATCCTTAGTCCATTCACACAGATGTTCAGGGACGTGACTAGCTTACTTCCATGCCCCTTATAGCGACTGTAGCCAGCTGGGTTTTAATGATGGTGCAGTCTCAACTCTTACGCACACTCACACGCTAATACACGCTAATATACACGTACGCATGCAGCACACACACACACACACACACACACACAGTTGATGTGAGCAGCTTTTGCTGCTGAGGTGGCAGACTGCAGAAATAGGGGGGCTTTTGGGAACTGAATCTCTGAATCCCTTAACCCCTAAAGACAGGGCTGAGGACCACGGCACTCGTGAAGAAAGATGGATTTCTTAAGTTAAGAGATTTTGCTCGATAATCCTTTCTCTCTAACAACACCAGAGAAAAAATGGTTTTGAAATCTGCCAGATGCCTTTGAGAGTGTACAGTAAGTGAACAATGAACAATGAAGTTACACAGATAGTACTGCAGTGCTAATATGTAGGCCTACTGGTCTGGAATCACAGTGCTTGGTGCAGTGTCAGTGTGCATCACTGTGACCCCTCTACCCCTCTAGCACCAGGAATAACAACCCAGTGTTTGCAGAGCGTAATAGCATCTTAGCTCTCCTGCAGTCACATCGTGCTCAAGCTAGTGGTTAACGTTGCAATCTAATAAAAAAAATGTTTTCTTTTCAGCTCACTCTGATAGCTTTTTAATTGCTTTCAGTGACTCTGTCACCTTTCTTCTTGAATAGCCTGGAGACCATGTTGTGTTTGCTATGGCAAGGGAGCTCTGTAATGTAATCATGAAATAATCATAATTAGGAAAACATAATTGTGGACAGTTATTTGGTTTAAAATGACCTTAAGGTGCAAACTAATCTCTTATAAATACATTCTAGTTGAGAGTAGATGGCTTAGGGACACATTTAAAAAACAACCTATAATGAGGCTGGAGGCCTGTTAAAAAAACAATTCTGCCGGACTCCTTTGGACTTGGTAGTTAATATCTCACATAGAAACTTTCAAGGTTGTGGTCATTTCTGTATTCATTGTTTGTATTCAGAACGTCCTCCAAGTTTGGACTGGATATGTTATAACTTGGCAAAATAAATGTAAAGAAACAAACTGTAGCAAAGAGAACTTCCTTAAAACTGCTCCAGTGACTCCACTAAACAAAGAGGAAAAAAAGCCCTACAATGTCATTGTCAACCAACACTGCTTTAAAGTCAGTGACATCTGTTCTCTATGGGGACACGACCAGCCTGGATGAGTAGTGCAGAGAAGTTGTCAAGTATCCAGATAAATCGTGTCAGAGCTTCACGCTGCGTAGACGACCACCCAGGAGGATCTAGCCCGGAGGTTCCTCAAGGACAGCCAGAGGTACTTCCAGAACTGGCCCTCTGCCTCGTCTTTTCTCCAGGGCCGGATATTTTCTGTGGCCTTCATACTACGTGTCTGTATGTATGATATGTGTGTGCGCCCACGAGGTGAGCTGCATATAGGGCGGAGATGTGTCACGGCGCTCGCCTGTGTGGATTGGGTTTAAACGGAGCGGAAAGTGAACGTTCTGGCTGGCGTGGGCCGTGCAGCTCTGTCCCGAGATGGCAAAGAGGAAAAGATGGGATGGCGCACCTGGAGTTAATGAAAAAATCTACCTCTCATATCCAACATGAAGGGTCCTGCAGGATCACGGCCTGCCACAGTCACTTAGAGGCTACATTTGTCACTAGCAAAGAATGGGGGGCAGGCAGGCGCCGTTGCCTGTTAGAAAGTCCTTTGCTGCACCAGTTTATACCAATCAGCTTTCCCTGACAGCAACATGAGAGAGAGATGGTAGATACTGTTCTGATTTATTAAGATCCCAAATAAAGGGTACTAATTTTTGGGACTCTGAGAAGTGAGTTTGGGGGTGAGTGTAACAGAGTAGATCCTTGTGAGTCCTCGAGTAGGTAGCAAGTTGATCGGTAAAAAAAACTCACTCCTCAAAGATAAAAGCCCAATAACAGCTCCACCAAGGAAGCCGGTTCTCTTGGCGCAGCGGTTGTTGCAGTGCTTTTCAACGCGGGAGCCCTGGGTTCAAACCCCGGACCCGACCGGTTACATTGGCGCCCTGGTGCCGTGACCCGGATCCGAAGAAGATCAGCTAATGCCAATTGCCGGAAGCTATGCCTGCAAAGACTACACAACGCCGTCGTGGGAAGTTGTAAATACTCACTTTAGCTTACGGACTTACAATCAGGTCTTTTATGAGTGAAGAAAAAACGTCCACTCCTAAGAAGCCTGGTACACCAGCTGAACTAGATAATGTGAATCTTACTCCTTCGAAGGAGTTTAGCAAGGTTGGAACTCCTTTAAGTATTGGGAGGGGGTTTCAGCTCGCTAGATTGATTGATCGAAACCTAAATAGAGACGATTATGCTAATCAGCAGTCTACCAATCCGAGTAATGTGAGTGAAAACAACAGTGTCAGACAACCTGATGAGACTCAACCAAACTCATTGATTGAGTTAGTCAAACAAATGGGTCAAGAGATAGGTAACAGCATCATTGCCAGTTTATCAGCCAATGGTACACATACAGTGGAGGAGCGAAACCCAACTCTTGTAACTCCACCAATGTTAGATATGTCAAAGTTAAACTTTGTAATGAAATCTGATGTCCGTGAACCACCAACTTTCCGAGGGAATGGTACAGACAAATGTAGTGTCTATGAGTGGCAGGAAATGATGCAGACCTACCTGAACCGAAAGGGATGTAATGTCTCTGAGCAAGGGATGGAGATAATGGACAGACTCATGGTGTGGGCCAAAGATTTGGTCAAAATAGGTATCCGCAGCAACCCCCTTGTTAATATTGCCAAAAACCCTGATGTCATTTACACTGGTCGCCAATGTAACCGGTCGGGTCCGGGGTTTGAACCCAGGGCTCCCGCGTTGAAAAGCACTGCAACAACCCGCTGCGCCAAGAGAACCAGCTCCCTTGGTGGAGCTGTTATTGGG
Source organism: Diretmoides pauciradiatus (assembly GCA_900660315.1). Taxonomy (NCBI): domain Eukaryota; kingdom Metazoa; phylum Chordata; class Actinopteri; order Trachichthyiformes; family Diretmidae; genus Diretmoides; species Diretmoides pauciradiatus. The sequence continues at coordinate 1,294 of CABFOS010017325.1, read as the reverse complement.
CTTTTATCTTTGAGGAGTGAGTTTTACGATCAACTTGCTACCTACTCGAGGACTCACAAGGATCTACTCTGTTACACATAGTACCGCGATACTTCCGCAATACAATATCGATACAGCATAGCATCGCAATACTTTCTTTTGTGCAACACTATATCGATACAGTAGTGCCAAGTATCGATACTTTATCTTTTTACGCACATTATAAAACCT
>CABFOS010017323.1:5408-16389 GCA_900660315.1 Diretmoides pauciradiatus | reverse complement strand
TGTAACAAGGTAGTACCTCCTCCTGTGACGTTAAACCCCCTTTGGTGACAATATCCCCCCTCCTGTGACCGCTGTCTGGGCGCATTCCACCCGTCCGAGGGACGTTTGGTGGTGATATATATATATAGACACACACACATAACAATAATAGAGTAGTTTTAGGTAGGTAATGCTCTGTATTGTTCTTCTGACAGCTTTTGGAGTGCTAGCTGTAAAGTCCCTGGAAGCGCCCATGATGCAACTGTGCTCAAGCAATCCCAGTTGTTCAACAAGGCTCACCTGCTTCCCAAGGTATGTATGGGCTAACAGAGTCATACCTACTTCTTATCTTATAGTCATGGTTTTGTTTCAGATCCAACATGCATCTTTTTTTTAAATCACTCTGGAACTAACTTGCTATTTCCTAAAGGAAGCTGAAAAGTTATTGCATCCTTAACTCACTGTACTATGTTTTGGTCATGTCATACTTTCCAGCGTGTTCGGGACATCAATGGGACGCCTGTCAACTTCTTTGTCCTTGGAGACCCAGCCTATCCTCTGTTGGACTGGATCATGAAAGGGTATACCAGCAGTACTACTCTCACCCCTCAGCAAGAATCCTTCAACACTACCACAGTGCTGCTCGGAGAGAGTTCCAGAGTGGAGGTGCTGCCACACTGAAAGCCCTGTCGCCAAGGGACCGCCTTTTCCCATGACGGACGGTGAGGAGCCCCAAGTCAGAAGACCTCAGGTTTCGCCCTGGGGTGTAATCCATGAGGAGGTCAGACAGGTACTGTGGGGCTAGGGCATGGAGAGCTTTGGTAGATTTGTTCCCTTCATCTGCAGGTCTCATTGTGTGCTTGTTTTAGTGCACACAGTTGTTATCCCTCATACGTCTTCTTATTCTTCTGTAAAGACTCTGCTCAAACTTTCAAATGTTCAGCTTGTTTGGGAATGGTGCGCTATTATTTTTTATAAACTTGCTGATTTATACTTTTTTCATAATTTCAATTTTTCTTCAACTTTTTTCTCCATTGAGATAAGATAAGATTGTACTTTATTGTTCGTTTGCACGAAAAATTGTTTTGCAATCAAATAATCACAGTACCACATCATAACATAACCCATAACAGATGCATTGAACGTTCAAACGTTAGAGTGCTGGAGTGGTGAGAGTGACATTGTGTAAATTGCTGCTACTCCTACCATTTCAAAGCTAAATGGACATATTATATATCAAAATGTTCAGCTTTTGTGCTTTCACTCACATTTAAATATTATAAGTCCTTAGAGTTATAGTTTTTGAAATATTCAACTTTGTTTGAAAATCATGCTCCACATATACACACATTGTAGAATCTTCAGGTCTGCAGTTGGAATTTTCAAATTCGTATGTGTTTTGAAACTCACATCTCCTACAGTTTTAAAGCTACATGGACATATTATATATCAAAATGTTCATCGGATTCCCAGGATTCCTAGAGTTTAATTATCTAAGCTGTCCCCTTCATACTGAGATAGAGCCGTTTGAACCCAGCATGGTCTCCCCACTTCGAATAGTGACAGTTGGCGAAAAGGAGAGGAGAAAAGTGTAGACGTAGTAGGTGATTTGCCCATTTGGTACAGTACAGTAGGGCGTCGGCCTTGCAAGCGCAGCGGTCGGTACTTTATTTTCAATTGAGGCCAATGCCGCCATTTTGTATCTAGAAAGGCATTGTAATGCTTTTTGTGCTTCCACTCATATTTACTGTTGCTTTTACTTCCACTTTTACTACTTCTGCTACTACTTGTGCTTCTACTGCTGATACTACAAACTCTTCTTTTGTTTTTTGAGACTGAATTTCCGAGTGGCCCTGAATGCCTCCAACAATAATAATGATGATAACGATAATAATAAAAATGCTTCTGACGATTAGCTACAACATGAAAATAGCTAGGTTTACTTGCATCTCTTATAGCAGAAATGGTGGGAAGCTCTTAAAGGTACAGACAGCCATTTTCATGCTAAAGCAAGCATGCACATTTTCTTCTGAAAACCTTTGTAGTTTGGTTAGAATGATCAATCGGCTCCATCAGGACCACTTTACATACATCCAAGCTTGAATAATGAATAATAATGAATGAATTTCAAAAATGCCCAGTGATAATGGATTGATAGAGAGACAGGAAGACAGGAGTAGACCTCAGCTTTCCTCTTCCTGATCATTTCAAATGAATTGAAAGGCAGAATTCCTGAGTTCCCTGATTCCTTTTTGTCAAATGGGACAGATCATTTCTGTAACAAAAGCTCCCATCAGCCTCACAGTATCTTTAGTAAGGGATAATGTGCATGAGGAGCCTGAGTATTGGTTTAGGTCCCTCGTTGTATCTGCTGTGATTACTTTGCCTTTCTGATCGATAAATCCATCTTATTAAAGTGTAAATGTACATTGTGAATAACCTATGGATGGCAGAAGCTCACGTAATGATACAGTACTTTCTCATAGGCAGGAAAAGAGAGAGACAAGCAGGACAGAGAATAGAAAATTGAGAATAGAGGAAGAAAGGTGAGATGGAGAGAAGAGGAAGATGGGGATATAGGGAGAGGAGGAGGAAGAGTCCAACAGAGAAAGGAAAGAAGAAAAAAGGAATGTAAGGATGTAGAGAGCTGAGATGAAATCAAATCAGTTCCTCTGTGATCAATGCCACACTGCAACGAGAACAGATTTCCACTAGGTCAAAACCTAGTATGTGGCTGGAGGACCGTATGCCTCTTGGCACATGGAGAGCTGTTTTGTGTTCCTAGGCGCACTTGAATCATGAACCATCACAATGCATCACAATGCATTATGTGAAAGTCGACCACAAAGAACTGCAAGAGCAGTTTGTGACCGTTTCCACAGGATCCGTCATTTCGACGCTGCCCATTCATTTTCTATCTAAGCGGCTGTGCAGTGCATTCTGGTAGCGACGCAGTGTGCTTCGAGAGACGTGGCATCACTGTAGTCGCTCCACATTTGCGTAAAGTTGATTTGTAGGCTACTTTGGGTGAGTCGCGCTGGGCGTTCGCATCTGGAAACTCGCATACAAACTTTTAAAAATGAAATGTTGTCGATCTAAAATGAAGACAGATTCAGCCACTGTACAATCTCGGAACCCAGAGACTCAATTGGCCTGTTGTAAACAAAATAAATCAAAGCTGTCTTATATCAAAACAAGTTCCAGTAGGTTACATAGGCCTATACCCTCTGTAGTGTGTGAGCAGGAAACTCAGAAGAACTGTCTCCATCAATATAGCACGCATTGAATAATGTATTGCTTCAATTGACTACATTTACCATCAACACTGATTGGACATCCACATAAAAAGTGGCAAATTATTCCTGTAATAGAATATTTAAGTGAAGAACTCACACAGAATATCTCAGACAGAAAAGAGGGTTTTCTCTGCCTTTCAATTTACATAACATTTGCAGGGTCTTAGTTATGCATTCATGTCAGAGAGAGAGAGAGAGAGAGAGAGAGAGAGAGAGAGAGAGAGAGAGAGAGAGAGAGAGTTGAAATTTCATCTTTACCATAGGCCTACTTGGGTATGTTTGCCTACATTATCAGTGCCAACCACTTTGGTGCTATAGATTTACACTACAGTTGTCAACTTGTCCAACATGCAATATCAAGTACGGCCGATGCCAAGGGGAAAGTGTGCCAAAAATGACCCTGATCCCTGTGAAATTGACACTGTGTAGGGTTTCAAGACTGATGTTAAGCCCTGGACTTTCCATCTTTACGTTTTCATTAGATGGGGCACAGACAAAAGAAAACAGGGAAAAGTGCCTTCATAGTTTTTCTCCTTTGTTTTATGGGCTTCTTTGCTACTGTTAACATGGCTGAAACATCCTGGTGAACTGATTTATGATCCGTCTCCCCAGGGCACAAAGCCCAGCCCCGCGGCGGGGGAATTTAAGGCTACTGCACCAACATACTCACAGAGGACTCAAAAATATCCACTAGATTTATAGAAGTGGGGGAGAAATCGTTCCCTCTCTTCCCTCCTCTGAGGTACTCGAGGCAAAGCAGCCTGGGATTGGCCTGATGGAGAGAGCGCCATGTCAGAGTGCATTCTGTCTAAACATATATTGTGATTTTGGTTTCTTTAATGTACCTTTGCCTCACTGTTTACTCTGCCTGTCCACTCAAAGTCTGTTTACTCCCATCTCTTTATCCTGCTGTGGAGTTGGCAACTCTTTCACCAAGCTCATCTTTCAAAAACCGCAGGAGGAAACTTCCCCCACAATGTTTATTCATACAGTCCTCAAGTCAAGACAAGTTTGTCTAATGAAAGTCAACTTACCCATAGTTATCCATTAAAAATGACATATTATTGCATTAGTATTGCAACGCTATTACATCATTATAATGCAAAAAAGTACATGTTGGTAGAAAAGGAAGTTGCAGGTGATAATGATGGTGGTGATGATAATGAGATGTAATACGTTATTTTTAAAATGCACAAAAAACATTGAGAAAATGTTGAGATTTGGACAAATGCCTGTTTCATTGGGGGACGTTTTGATAAATAGTAATCTGAAATATTTTCCTTCACATTCATAACTCCCTCAGCAATACAGTTTGTATTACACCAATATCAAAATGAATAGACCTAATCACCTAAAGACCTAATCACAGTGCAGAAGCTTCTTCTGGCAGTAAAATCCTCTCAAACAGGACACAACCCACTGTTGGCATGTTTCAATTTTCTTTTAATAAGGGAAACTGATCCCCATGTTATATTATCTTTTCTTCTTTTCTCTTTTGCCTGATTCATAGATGTATACTGTGCTACATTTGATGTTGGGGAGTCTTCTCATGCAAAGCCATAAACCACTTAATGCATATCCGTATTTCTTGACATTATCATGCAAGGATGTACAATGGACAAGCTTTAAAACCTGACCCCCGGGCCCCATCTCTCAGGCTCTTCCTCACCCCTTCTTCACTGCATTCTGCTGAGCAGGTGTCCATAGGGAAAACCACCGGAAGCTGAGACCTCTGGATCACCCCTCAGAATAAAACTCAACATGGATGCCATTCCCAATATCCAAAGGCATGTGATCAACTCAAAGCCCCTGTGCATCCTAGAAGGATTACTCTAAAAGGAAAAGAGGAGCCCATCTGGAACAGAGGAGGGGTGAGGAAATTTGAAGAAAAAAAATGGAAGAGAAAGAACAGGCTGGATGACTTGGAGGGTAAGGGAAAGCAGGGCAGAAAGGGAGAGGGTGGGCAGATGTTTGAGTCTTCCTGCCAAAAGGGGATGCATGAGAGAAGTGGACTGGTAGAGCCCAGAGGGTGCGCTGCACTAATCAGGCCATGAAAAAGGCAAGACGGGATAAAATAGGAGATAATTGGAAGGACAATTTAAATCTTGGCAACTTGGAGTACTTGAGAGAAAAATCCTTGTCATCATTCAATTAGAAATGAAACAGAATCTAATGAAGACTTCAGTGTGATGACACATACAGTACTGTACAGAACTTGGCTGCTGGATGCTTGGCTGAGCAAGGGAGTGTGAGTTCACCTCCAGGTTCCACACACAGGCTTGAGGCAGGAGAAGGGCTCTGTGTGTGTTTGAGGTCAGTAGTGGTGTGTACACACAGCAGTGTGTTAAGAGCTGCCGCTGCCGGGTTGTGTGGTCAGTGGTACAGCTCATTAGCACCTGCTGACCCAACCAGCTCACCACACTCTGGGCTGGGGTGTAAAACAAGCAAGCGTTAAACCAAACACCAAACACTCTGTTCTGCCAGCAGACAAACTGTCCCCTGGCACAGAGAGAGAAGAGAGAGGGCGAGCGAGCGAGAGAGACAGAGAGAGAGACAGAGAGAGAGAGACAGAGAGAGAGAGACAGAGAGAGAGAGACAGAGAGAGAGAGAGAGAGAGAGAGAGAGGAGGAAGGAAGAGGAAGTATCCCCCCACCACCAACATCCACTCCCTCAGTATCTCTCCAACGAACTGAACATCAGCAGCATTGAAAGGTCAGGACTCAGTGAACAGATAAACTCTCCCTCTACGCTTTCCAGCCTCCGGAGATAAGGCATGCCTCACGTTCCTCACAGGGAAGACAGTTTGCCACAAGATGCTGCCACAGCCTCCCCTCTGAACCAATCAGCCCATAAATCCATGTTTAGTTCCTGCCAGATCAGAAAATGACAACGAAGATATGATAAGAGAGCCCGGAGCTAAAAAGCTACATTGTGCTGAACAAAGACAAATCAGGGCAAGGATGTGATGGGGCTTGTTGCCCTTTGGAGCAGGGCAGATGGGGGTGTTCAGTTTGTTGTGGAGAGGGACAAAATAAAACAGAGCAGTTCACGTTATGCGGGTAAGACCTGCCTGGGAGCATAAGGGTGACATCTACAAAATATACCTCCTATATTCCTATTGAGTACAGTGTATCAAATATGGGGTTGCAATGCAATTCATCTATTCATTGTCTCTACCCAATTAATCCTTTTCAGGGTTGTGGGGGGAATGTGGGAGGAACTTAAGAGCACCCGCGTTGCATTATGTCTAAATAAAAACTCTGGTAAACACCGTGCATATTTTAACTGAACTAAAAACAAAAACATTCAATGTCCCTGCAACCAGTTGGATCTGCCCACAAAGTTTAGCGTTGATTTCAAACATTCTCCCTCCTGCAGTAAAAGAGCACGTCTTGTGTTGTCTGAGTCCCTCCCAAGTTGTCCCTATCCGTTAGAGATAGCATCTCAGCCAGCTCTCTATGGAGCTCCAGAGCCTGTGGTAGGCAGCACACCTGCACAGCAGACAATAGCATTGGCTCTTATAGAGGCTGCTGGTCTTTGAAGTGGCAATAGCTCAATACCCCAGGCCCTCTTTTATCACATACATCTCTCTGTGGTTTCAGCGCAAAGCCTTTTTGATGAGAGAAGGCTTTGAGATGAGTCGACCACAGCTATTAAGGGCATTCAAGAGTTTGGTTGACCAACAACTCCACATCAGACAAGGTGGGCGCACGTACGTGACACGTGACACGTACTCAAAGCAAAACTCACGATAATGTATGTGAAAGGGATACATGCTGCAATCCAGATCCAATGAAAAAACAGAGGTCAATGCAGAGCATGTGTAATACACTGACTTTTTATAGTACAATTAATTTGAATGGAGTCAGGTATCAAAACAGAGAGTGAAAACATACAGGTTTTCAGGGGTGAGAGAGCCGCTGTGGATTAGCTGGCTGGCCCGCAAGGCAGATGACCTGTGCGCTTTGTTTGGGTTGGGGAGAGAAGACACCATATAAAACTTCACTTTACATGCCACACCAGAATATCACAGCCATGCCTAATGTCTCTGCCTAATGTGTGCAGTCTAACAGGCCTCCTAACCAGCAGTGTGAAATATGGCATCATAAAAGGCAGTGGGTTTTTCGATTATGAAGATTCTATGAATTATTCAAAAAATGTTCACTCGCTCTAGCTGTTCCTCTCCCTATCTCCTCTCTCTCTCTCGCTTTACATATCAATTTCCCCCCCATCATTCTTCTTTCTCTCCTATCATTCACCTGTCTTTTTCTATGTCGCCTTTCATCTTTCTCCTCTATGTTTCTCTCTCTCTCCCTCTCCCATCTCATCTCCATCTTGTAGGAGAGTAAAAATGCGCTTCTTAAAAATTTCCAGAAGCGTTGGAAAAGGGGAGAGAAAAAGAGCAGTGCCTTGAAAACCAGACACTGTAAAACTGTGATTGACTGGTGCTAAAGTGGACAGCTCACCTGCAGTGCTACCACTCAGGGCTACAACAAAGTCAAGTGAGTGGAAAGCTTGACTGGTGAACAGAGACATCCCCGGCATGCCAGACCCTGTTCCAGTATCAACTCCGTCATCGTGGGGCTGAAAAGCCTGGAAGTGTTGTCCTTACAATCCCTGTGTCTGACCCTCTATCTGTCACCAGCTATTTTACTAGCCCTCCTCAACTATCACAACCTTACAACCACGCACCATATGGCATTAGAATAACATGTCTCTTACTGTATATCACAGTGGTTTGCTGTGCCTGCCTACGCGTGATAGGAGCCAATGGGGAATTAGACTGTTACAGAAGTGCACCTTCCGTCAGTGGTGAAAGATAAGGCCCTATGTATCCGCTCAGTGATGAGTAACGATCTCTCGGGGGGTATTTGACTTTCAGCATCTCATTGTTACATAAAATATAGGTTTTATTGAACAACACGGTTTCTAGACGCACAATTCCGCACAACGGAAACAAGAAAATCCCTGTTCACAAATAAAGTGTCTATTGCTGATGTTTCAAGATTATTCCACTACATAACATAATGCTGATGTAAGCCACTAAAACATGTCTCAATTACAGTAATAAGTCTTAAAGCAGTGATACTTAAATGATACAAGGCCCACTTCCAGAAATTCAATTCAAGTCAGCATACATTCTGAGAAAGCGTATGCACCAACTTGAACCGTATTTACTTGGGGCCTACTACACATTTTGTTGAATATACACCAAGGAAATGTGTTCTATATGTGTTTCTATGGTTTCAACATATTAGTCTTCCACAAGGTGCAAGCTGCCCCAGGGCCACATGTTGAATATCTGTCACATCTGTGTTATGTCGCATCCACAGAGACTAGAAGATGATTCTGCCCATTGTCCTGAGTTGTTCTCTACCTCCAGTTTGCCTCTAGTCTACCTCCTACTAAATAACCAACACATGCCTCTGTTGTGCCACTCTAGCACTCACATGCACAGGGCCATCCACAGAGGAGATCAGCAGGATAAAATCCATGAAAAGTTCATTTCCTGAGCCAAAGCATGTTGTTTTTAAATTTTCTGTAATAACCCCTGTAATGAGAAGGAAAATGAAATACCTTTTAGGAGTAGATGGAGCATGACAGCCATTCTCAAACTAGGACACAAGCTGATTCTCTCCATTTCATTCAACACACACATAGGCCTACACATGCAGATGTATGCTTGCTTATACATATGTCCAGTACAGGTATTGGCAGAACAGTGTGTTTTTCTAAATCAGAACATTGTTCTGGCCTGACTCAGGGGATTATTTTCTTTCCTCATCCCATCCAATCTAATCTCCTTGAATGTTCTGCCACAGCATCACTGATGCATCCATCCCTAATGTACTTCAAATTATGTGCTTCAGAGGAGTCACCAGCATTAACAATGGCTATTGTTTAGAATGGCCAAAGTAAGGACTGGTAGTGATGGAACACACTGTGTAATAAGAGCAATCCATAGCCACTCCACATGAGATAGGAGAGCCATGCCCATGCTGAAGAGGCTCTCATCTGTCCACTAAAAGCCCCCTGTCACAGCCTCATGCATCCATCCTCGCCCACCCACGCCCTATATAAGCCCATAATGAGCCCTGGGCTAATGCATAGAAAAACACAATCAAAGCCAAAATGGACAACTCCCCACTCCAGTCCAGGCATGAGTATGCAAGAGAGCACTCACTGTGCTGATGTGCTTGTGTGATGTGGAGCTTCCCTGATTAGCTTGACCACTTGTTTGAGCATTTTGTGAGTGAGTATGTGCTCCGAGAAGCAGCGCAAAGTTGACAGCTCCAGCCAGTGGCCCTCTGACCTGTGGCCTCAAGGCCTAGCATAAGACAGCAATGCTACTCTGCAGTTAGTTCCCTCTGGCACAGAATCCTTGGCAGGTCACCATGAAACACAAAGGCCACAGGCACATGGACCTGATCCAGGATGCCACGCTTGGTTTGAACCCTCTCCTGATCAAGAAGAAGAAAAAAATAAAGCATTCCCTCTAGAAACTCAAGGAAGAAAAGGAGCTAGGCATACCAGTTTGCTGCATCGCACTGAAGAAATCCAAGTCAGATACCCACTCTAATGGGCCAGCCGCAAGTGACAACAACAGTTTCACAGAAGCAATATTTGCTTTAAACTACACTGTGTGTGAGTTCAGTCTGCACAATGACACTTTTGTTATAACCCTGATATATTTGTCTCCCTTGTCTCTATTTTCTTGGGGCCAAGAGGAAAATGATTCTGGTTTCCTCGCTGCCTAGCCTTTCCCCATTTTTGTCGCAGCTATTATTTCACGAAATCTGACTCGTTCTGTTTCTTTTCAATTTCCTTTTCAGCGTGGCCCAAGCTGCCCCTGCTCCCATGTCAACCACCTCTTAAGAGTGCTCCATAATGTGCCAAAAATATCCCCATACCCAGTAACCACAAACATCCCTTAAAGCTATGTTATATTCTTTTTCAAATCAGAAGGAAGGAAGAGTGTGGCTTTAAAAAAATACATCCAAAAAAGTACAAAAACACTGTCCACTCTGGGATTTACAGTATGTTGGTGTTTGGGCTGCATCGCAATCTGTTTACTTCTTGAGAGTACGGTTTGAGCACTGTCTTTCAGACAGACAGCATTAGTCTTCTAAGGAGTCGCTCATTGCCCTCCCATAATATCCTTTATCCAAAGATAATATCCACACTAATGCAGAAGAAGAAAAGCAACTAATTGACCTGAAATCAAAGCTAATTGGCTTCTATTTAGCCTCTTCCTGTCCTGGAGCAATAGAGACTCTGGGGGATATTCTCTGGCCCACTGCTCAGAGTACCACCAACAAACAGCGGTAATCAGCAGCGGGAAGTGTGACATTGGGCTTGATCCCTGTGTGTCTGACTCCCCTATCTGTAGGGTGTGGTGGGCCTCTGGCTGGGCTACTGGGTACAGAGGCCCTGACCTGTGTTTGCCTCTGCTCTGCAGGGTTGACTGATACACATCTCTGTCTCTGGCAGTTCCCACCATAAAGACTCATTCAGACTTCTATACTTCAACAGAGGAGTTACCCCAAGGCCTGCCCCCTCCTCCCCATGGATCATTTCCTAGTTTTCTTTCCGGCATGATGTTGTAACATTTTCTCAGTGAGTGTGGATTAGTGTGTGTGTGTGTGTGTGTGTGTGTGTGTGTGTGTGTGTGTGTGTAAATCAAGTAATTATTTTATGGGGTTCAA
>CABFOS010017280.1:1490-16492 GCA_900660315.1 Diretmoides pauciradiatus | reverse complement strand
AGTGAATGTGTGAAGTGTATGAATTGTAAAAGCGCTTTGAGTGGTCTCTAGAAGACTAGAAAAGCGCTATATAAATACAGTCCATTTACCATTTACCATTTATGGTTCTTTACAAAGGTTACAACGTCAAGGATCTTGAAATGAAGAAATACTACTATGTAGAACGACAGAAAGAGGAGTGCTCTTTGGTACAGGGGTGATAGAATAGATGCGATAGCGACCAAGGTACTCTTGTATAAAAATAAACAGCCTTTTGTTTGGCTACTGGCCTTCATGAAGGTGACCCTGATGAAGGACAATAGCCGCAATGGGTGGGTGCGTAGTTTTAACATTGCTATCATGCAGTAGCCAAACAAACAAACAAAGACTTTTTATTTGTGCCTTGAGGCAGCTACTGTAGGTAAGTTTGAAAAATAACATAAGAGGTTTGGAAAATAAGCCCTCTCCTGCCTCCAAACATGAACGCGCACCGAACGAGCAGCTCGTCAGCGTCGGGAAAGCTGCTGTCTTGTCACATTTGTTGAGATCACTGCCAGTAAAGATATTTTGCATTCAGTTGTATTGTATTTCACCTAACGTTTTTTCACCACGTGTGTCTCTGTGTCTGTTTGTGTGTAGAGAGACCATAAAAACCCAACATATTGTCAAAAGACCGTCAGGTTTTATTGCTGTGTCTCTGTATGTGTGTAGAGAGACACATACTGTAGCAAAACAGACAAGCCATACACACACACACACACACACACACAGACTCCCGCTACACACACACACACAGACACACACATTGTTTGTGGAGGGCTGAGTTCGTGCAAGCAGGCAGGGAGGTAGTTAGACAGGCAGGTAGTCCGTCCAATCATGTCATGGTACGTAGACAGGCAGGCGGGTCATCCAAACATTGCATTCGGGCCAAATGCAATGTTTGGACGTAGTTTTTCGAGTTGGATCGGATTTTTTTCATTTTAGTGTCAGATGTCTTAGATTATTGATCACTATCGGGATGACCAGAAAAAATTATCAAATATAACAAAAAGTGTATCTGAACAAAATTACCTACCCTGCCTTTATGGTTAACCAGAAACGCAACATCATCAGGTTTATGATGAGCTTTTGGATACTGCATTAATGGCATTGGGTGGTATAATGTGGCTCACATGACACCTTCAGAAACCTTTGAGTTTAAGTTGTGATAGCTGCTAACCTGACGGCCTCCATTAGGGACAATTTGTATCTGCATGGTTGGGGTTTAATTGAGCTCTGATTGCTCCCACAGAGCACAGAGGACAGCAAGGTTAGAATGCTAATATGCATGCTCATTCCAGCATATAAAGGGGAACATAAATCATATTTCATTAGGAAAAATAGTCACAGTATGATAACTCAGAATGAAGGTGAATAAAACAGTGTACTTATATCATAGAGACACTTTTGGTTAAACAGTTGGTCAGTTCTCATTCTTCTGTTAAACATTGCTTTACTGTCTGTATCTGCCTCTCTTCCCTCATTCAACTTCTCTCTCTTTATCTCCCACTACCTCCAGGTTTCTCTTATTATCTCCATATTCTTCTTTCCAATTTCTCTTTATGTCTCCATATTTCTCCCTGTCCGGAACCTCTGCCCTCTCTCTGCTCTGATTGGTGGAGAGCTTTGTGAAGCCTGACATCACAGCCTTATACTGGCAGAACGTCTTGGACCTGTACTGCTAAGTGCTACTAAAAAGCCCACTTGTGTAACTTTGCCTCTTCTCTACAATCCCATATCCTTTCTCATCTCTCTGTCTAAACTGCTGTGCTAGAGGAGTCACAACCCCACTCTCCTGGACCACTGTTCTGCTCCGGCTCAGAGTTTGTCTGCTGCTACTTCTATATAAAGACACAGGTCTGCTCTCCTCTGCCTCTTGTATCGAGAGGCCCTTCTCTTTCTATGCCTCTTCGGCTTGTTCTCGTTGATTGCGATCTTCCAGCCTATGGTGGTGCCCTCAGTATGCCAGGCTCATCTTTTTCTGAACGACTTTTATCGCCCACCGCACACACCATGAACAAATATTCACAGGGCTGACTTGTTACTGTTTTCTCTGGGGTGGTGTCTTTCAGAAAGAAATAGACAACATAAGAGAAACACACATGCACACATGCACACACACACACTCTCTCTCTCTCTCTCTCTCACTCACACACACACATGCACACACACACACACACTCTCTCTCTCTCTCTCTCTCTCTCACACACACACACACACACACACACACACTCTCTCTCTCTCTCTCACACACACACACATACACACACACACACACACACACATGCAGAGACAGATTGCTGGATTAGAATAAGTCTCAAAATTAATATAAGCATATTCTGGCATTATTTGCGCGCGTCAAGCCTCTCATCTTGTTATGTATCTGTCTCTCTTTAAAAGTCGAGCTGAAAGCTGCACACCTGCACGACATCAGCTGTTAGCACAAGCACAACACAAAACACTAACCTACTGTAGGCTTTTCATGAAGCATGATTCACAGTAAAAATAGACAAGAGAATGAAAATGTGAACAATTAACATTTAAACAGGTTCTTTCCATCAAGTAGCTGCAGAAAATAACTCATTTAATTTCCCTTTTAATATCTGCCTCAACACTCACTAACACATCTCCAAGGCATTCGTCTATCTATTGTGTTGTGTCGATGGCTGTACAACGATACAGATAATAAGTTACAGTGTCCCAGAGCAGCATTATAACAGAGCTCCTGGAGGGCTGCTCAGAAATTACTAATGCAGGAGAACGTCAGACTTACGTCAGAGAAAGAATGGGGCCTGTCAATATTACAGACACTTTCTGAGAGGCATTTACACATTTTAGCAGAAGCAGGTTGTGTTTGGATGTGGGTTGGATGTTTTATGATGCTATTCTATCAATTGGTACTGTGTTGTTTTTGCTATTGTGATAAATTGGTGTACAAAAATGTTATAGAATTCACTTACAGTGGCTGGCAGTGATGGTCAGCATCCTGCTAGGAGAACAGACCGATATCCATCAGCCTTGGACACACACGCACACACGCACGCACACACACACACACACAGTCAGGCAGCTGCAGACCAACTAAGCTCCATGCCAGCTAGTCCCCCAGAGCCCAGCTAGAGATAGCTTTAACACAGCTAAATCTGCTCCTGCATTATGGCCTCATTCACTATGCACTGTTAGAGCTGTGGTTCTTAATCTCTTTTGGAAGCAAACCCTCCAGATAAGTGGACAGTGGCCTAGTGGGGAAGCATCAAGATGACCAATGGCCAATGACTGAGATCATCCATCCAAACAGTGGTCATCCGTTTCACTTGTTTTATTGGAATACCTACAGTTAAATTCAAATATGTTCACTAATGCAGCCCCATAACTAGAAATGGCCCATTTCACTCATCCTGACTCATCCTTTACTGCAGTGTGAGGGAGGGACTCAACAGTGACTCACTCAACCCATCTCTCTTCAACTCCCACAGATTACATAGAGATGGAGGTTTTATCAGAATGAATACAGAGGGAGACTTCAGAAGTTCCCCGCTAGTGGATCTGTCCTGTAGAGTTTCAGGATTTTCCAAACAATTCCTTTTGACGGTTTAGCAACAGAGCAGCTCTCCAGCGATGCGATGCTTGAAGCGTGCAGTTATGATATATCAACTGCCTATTTCACATTAATCAGCAATTGAAGCTGGTACTGTGCTCATTTACGCTACACCAGAAAATGGTATCATCTCATTTGTTTGGAGCTCAAATTAGTTAAGGGATTCTGGGATAAGATACAAAGATGGGGATTATACTGACTACATCGGGATCTGTGTGCGTGTGTGTGTACGCACATTTGTGTAGATAAAGAAACAGAAAGAAAACTAAAGAGTATGTGTATCTCTGTATTTGCATGCTTCTGTGTGCGTGTGTGAGAGAAAAACAGTTGGTCAGAGTGTTTCTATGTGTGTGTATGTTGGCATGTGTGTGCGTGTTTGGCTAAAAATTTGTGTGTGTGTGTGTGTGTGTGTGTATGTATGTTTGTGCGTGTGTGCGTTTGATCCATAACCACACAGCTCTCTGCACCACAGATGGTGCAAATATGGATGCCAGCATGATGATTCTTCCAACCCCAGTGGGGGCCAGAATGATTGTCTGAGATCTTGGAAGAGCTGGAAGACAGAATGAGGCACAAATTAGACTTGTTAACGAAGGACAATGAGTCTGACATGCAGCTGTCTAATCTCATATATTTGAAGCATGCAGAGAACATTCAGAGGAGAGCTGCTTCTCAGATATGGGCCAACAACATGTTCTGTCTGTAGCAAAAGACACTTGCAGAGCAATATTATGTCTGAAGATTTGGCATGAATGTTGGATATTACACAATAGGGAAATAGGGATCTCATTTCTCCCTGTTCAGGCTGTAAATCAGTCACTGTGTCTTATTTCAAAGTTTTCACATTTGACTGTGGCAGCACATTCAGATTCTGCTAAGAAAAATAATGAAATCAGTGTTATCCCCTGGATGTGACATTTGATACAATGAAGGGTGTCATTAGATTTGTTTTAAGAAATAGCATATCCTTTACTGTGACCGAGGCATTCAGCAAGAATAAAATAAAAGGTTCCAGTGCTAAATCAAAATATCTGTGCTGGTGAAGAACATCTAATGGCGGTGCTGATATGTGTTTTATCTGGCTCACTGACACTTCACATGTACAACATAGTTACTGTTGCTGCTGGATGACTTGGCCCAGTCATGATAACGCTCCGCCAAAATTCTGGCCAATATCACTTAGCATTTACAGCTTGGATATAAACACTGAGATATAACCATATCTCATTCTGAATTGAAAAATATATATAGAACAACAGGCAGTGGTTTCTCTCTCTCTCTCTCTCTCTCTCTCTGTCTCTCTCTCTCTCTCTCTCTCTCTCTCTCTCTCTCTCTCTCTCTCTCTCTCTGTGTGTGTGTGGTGCCTTTTTCATGAACACACGTGACTATTGTTTGGATTTTAAGTAAGATGGTTCATTAAAGAACATCAAAAGTCTCTCTCTCTCTTTCTCTCTCTCACTGACACACGCACACACACACACACACAGTGTCAGAATCATATGAAGGGTCAGTCATTACAGAGCAGAACTTTACTACGGTTACCGATGAACTATTACTGAGGAAATCCTATAGCAGAAACCCAAATAATCACTGTTGATGTTACACGATTTTCTATACAGGATGTAACATCTATCACATACAGTTAGTGAATCCAGAACTGGAGTGTGGGATTTGGATTTCGCCAAACACTTTTTGGACTGAAGTCTACTTTCTTTGGCACAGTGGGAAAACCGAACTTTGAACCTGTCATAATCTTGGGAGTTTTGAAGCGCTCACAGACCAATCACAAGGGAGTGGAGAGAGACGAGATGTTAAAATTTCAGCACAGTTCACTTAGCCAAAAGTACTTAATGTTTTTCCCCCCTCCGTCTTGGATTACACGGAGAGCAGTTTAAGATTTACAATGTCCTCATACATGACCTTACAAGACCACGTTGTATGATTTTAATGTGGCTGTTCATATGAGTTATATTAATCTACTCACAGGGGATTCCTCCCCTCTACCACTTCATAGCTTTTGTGGTTGAGGCCTGTGGTTAGAGAAGCCTTGTCAACAACACTCTTAGACCATGTCTTTAATGTCTCCTCATCTGAAAACACAGCAAGAAATTGCCATAAAGTATGAATTAGCAGGGCAATAATAATGAATGGGAGGGGTAATGAGATGCTGCAAATTGCATTTCATTGTGATCTCGCCATTGGGTCATCAGCCAGAGTCCCACATGACCACTGCAGATCGCTGGAAGCTGGTGGAGAATACCAGTCATGCACATTTTAGGGTTCATTTACCCAGCATGTAAAGAATGTAGAGCTAAGAGATTGCAAGTCTCCCTTTTATTCTTCATGGAGATGGATACTTCTAAATAATCCCATTAATGAGTTCATACGTATCTGGCATCTGGAGTCATTCTTCTTAGAAATATCAATTGCTTGTGGCAGGCTTACTCAGATTCTGTTATTTAATGTCTAGAATTACATATTTCTGAATAAGAGGGCCACACACTCAAATACAGACACATGCACACAGTCACATGTACACACATGCACGCACACACATCACACTGACACTGCTGAAACAAAAGCCATTGTTTCACTGTTTGAACAGGAAACTGAGACGTCAGGGTATTTAAAAAGGTGCAAATGGAAGCAACAGCGGTGTGCATCTCTGGCGGAGCGCTCAGTCCCTCTCTAATGAGGCTGGGCCTAAACCCTTCCTTTAGTCTGGGCTGGGGATCAGAGTTGACCCCAGTGTGCCCAGTCACATTTAATTACCACTATGACTCAGCGAGCTGGACAGCCAGCCAGTCAGCACGCCTGCCTGCCTGGTCCAGCCCAGAGCCTCAGCAGAGCACAGCAGACTTAGCGACCAGCGTTATGACATTTTGAGAGATAGCAGCCGCACGGCAGTCTGGGGTTTGCACCAACTGTCTTTCTTGGCCCCAAGAAGTGGGGCCTATAATATTCAGCACATTTTCTACACGACTAATATCTCCTGGACAGCATAAGCCAGTAAAAATATACTCATTTCCAAGCCTTGGAGCTGGTTAGCATCCAGCTCTCCCAGACAATTTATGGAAAAATATGAGAGGAGGAAGGGTGTGGAAGGAAATGTAATTTCTTTGCAAAGTGTGATGCTCATTTGAATGCCACAGAGAAATATAGTAGTATACAGTGTAATAAATCATGAGACAAAAGAAAAAAATGACCAGATTCAAATCTACAGTATACTTCCCACTGAATTTGCACTACTTGAAAATAAAACAATATACTGGCATTTCAGCAGTGTAAGAGCTCATATCCATCATAAAATGGGAAAGGGATTAACAAAATAACACTATATTTTCAAAATAGATTTGTATTAAAAAAATAGATTAATGACATCATACAATACAGACTGCAATTGATAACCATAGTGAGCATCCCATTATCCACTTATAGGCCAAACTGTACTGTTGGCCTACTTATAGGTTCATACAATCAGAATTATCACTGTATGTGTGTATGTAGACACACACACACACACACACACACACACACACACACACACACACACATACACACACACACAATAATATGGCTACAATATGTCAGCTACACCACAGTACACTAAATAGTCAATTTTCAATGGTTCTCATTGAAGGATGTTTGCTATTAATAATCTGTTGGATTTGAACAATGTGAACTTGTCTCAGTCTGTTTCTCAGCTTGCAGCCCAAACTGGCTTTGCTTCAAACTGCTGTGGTTTGGATTCTTGTGGAAGGATTTGGACACGATGGTGGACAGCCTGAGTTCGACCAACATTTTATGTATGTCCCCCAGATCTCTTGGTCACATCATTAGAAAACACTTAGCCTGAATCTGCTCAGTTGTTTTTGGACACACTGGGTCGGCCCACATTAAAAAAGAAAAATTTGCAATGATCAATACCGCTGTGTCTGCCTGTCAGCATGTGAATATCGATTTACTGTAGTCTGCTGAAATATCTGTTTATAAATTCAAAGACATTCATTGCTGGTGTTGCAGTGATGTGCCAGATGATGTTGTAACATTAGAGCACTGCAAAAAGAAACCAATCGCTCCCCTGCCTGGTCAAGATGGATGGGTTCCGAGCCACAGCCCAGCCCAGATCCCCCATGGTCATTGAAGGACCAGGCCACTCCCGGCCACACTCCTCTTTCTCTTGTTTTCTCTCCTTTCTCTCCCCTCTTCCTCCCCTCTCAGGGTCTATTCCACCTCGAGCTGCTGGAAATCCCCCTGTCTGTTGAAAGGCATCCTTCACTGGCACTCAGCAGCCATTTCAGACAGACATGTAATTCGGCCCAGACTGAACACAACAAAGGTCTCAATCTTTCAGGAACTGTAAAATGACTACTGACTGGTTTGGGGGAAGGAAACACTCTGACAGGAAAAATGTTTATGCCTGACAGACTCAAGAACTGTAAGCAAGGATTAGGGACAATATTTCAGAGGTTGCGCAGTCAGACTGTATGGGATCATGCCTGTCTGTCTTTCTTGACAGACTGGACAGAGGTTAAGCTGGATGTTTTCTAACCAAATAACTATTGTGTTTAGCCACTGAACAACTATATTGATTTAAGAACAATGAACAATTCACTGTAATGCTGTTCTAGTGCAAAACAATAGCGTGGCCAAGGACCAATTGGACAAATGTTGTTACTCTATGTGACATTTGCTGCCATTGTGGAGGTATTTTTCACATTTTCTTGTCTAATAAACAGAAAGGCTAATGGTGATACAGGGCAAATATATATAATTCAGCCAGTTCTGCCTTGGAAAAATACCAGATAATTGCTACCCAAACTGTTAGAGTGCCCAGGGCATTTTCATTTTTGATAAAACATGTTGGTTTTCTTTCAACATGGTTTTGAAGTGTTATTGGCTTGAGGTCTGTGTTATTTAAAATCCAGCCTTTGTCAGTCAGGTTTACGATTCTAGCCGTTATACCCCAGAGGTACGTTTTTGTCTCGGCGTCTATCCCCGTTTCGCTTTTTAACACTCCTTGTCAGAAAGGGGATATGTCATTTCCCTCTGTAAATCTGAGTGGAACGTTAGCTTTCCCTGGAAACACATGTTTTACCTTTACAGACCTGATGAAGGTTATAGCCTCTCAGTCATCTTAATATTGTACTCTGTGACATTCAAGCACACAAGAAAGCAAATTTACACAAGCTTGCACACACACACACACACACACACACACAGAGCAGCAGCTTTCTACTCGGTGAGAGTGAATGGCATCCCATAGTGAAACTGTGAAATGTTATTATTTAGTTCCTCGCCAGTGGTCTGTGACGCTATGCAGGATGGCAGGGCATACAGAGGAGCGGCCTTGGGTTAAACACGTGCTGATTAACGCTACAAAGGACTTCAGCTATACACAGAACCACACCTTCAATACTGCAACTACAAACAAAGACGAAATGTTTTCCAGCATCAGCCCACTGCAAATTAAATTGCATGACTAAGAGAGTCTGGTAAAATGATGTTCATTGTTTTCAAGTTGGTACAACCCACTGATCTTGATGAGTCTTTCTGCAAAATAATATGATTATGAAGTTTTTGTTTTATTTCCAACAAACTTTCCCATTATCATTTTCCCAGTGACCTCTGAGGTAATTACTTGAATAATTTCCCATTAGCCACAAGTGTTTGCTTGAGTTCAATGGCCTTGACTAACTGTATTTATCTCAAGGTGGAATTTCAGTATGAGGACAGACTATGGGTAATGTCTGCGGGAGAGCACACTGACACAATTACTTTAACCATTAAGGTTGGTATAGGCTTACACTAGTGCAGTGATTAAATTAATGGTTAGAAGAGGAGGACTGGGAGGGGCAGATGGCCTAACAGTCAATTACACTAACCCTAAACCGCTGGACCGCATTATCTAATGAGCACTTACTCACAAATTACACACAACAAAAGAGTGAGAGTGGGAGGCACATACTGTACGAATACTGTAGGAAATTACATTTTCTGTCTTCAAAAACTTTAAATAGATTTTACATTTTGGGTACCATTCTGAACAATGATTGCTTCCCATGGCCCCCACAAGCCCCCATGCTCTGGCTATTTCCTAAACACACACACACACACACACACACACACACACACACACACACACACACACACACAGGGAAGTCTAATTGCTGAAATATGGTATTCATTAAACCTAATGGGCCCTCTTTTCAACTGCACACACGGTGTGGAGTGGTAAGATGGCCTCACCTTGTACCCTGCTCCACACGTGCATACGGCTCGGGGTTCACAATAATGGAAACAGGGTGCTAGTTACAGGAGACATTTTAAGTGCACAATTTAAAGGTCTGTAACTAGATACAAGGAAACGCACAGTGAGGAAATACAGCTCTTAGTCCTCTCCCACAGAGCACAGAGAATTACAGCTATGAAAACCCCTATAATTTGTATTCGCATAATGTCCTGTTTTCCTTGTAAATCTGTTTGGATGGAGCAGAACTGTATGAAAGAGAACAGATAAATGAATGCCCATGCAAAATAGTATGGAAAACTCCGTTGATCAAGTATAGTATGAACCCATGTGAATATATTGAAGCAAATATTTTATTTTATTTGTTTGTTTGTCTGTCTATGTATAGTATATATTTAAATGTAGGTATGCAAGTATTTATTTGATGTATGAGTACAAACCATATATTTATTTATGTTTACCTTTGGGTAAAAAAACAACACAATTCCTTACCAGACCACTGTGCCTCATGTAACAGTAGGACAATGAATAAGTGATCAAGGAGCTAATGATGTGCAAACCAGCTCTGCTCCCTGTTGGTCTGCTAGCCTGGCTTGGATTGGCTCAGGAAACTGCAGCTGTGGACAGAAACAGTGCCAAAACACCCCCATTGAGGTTGGTGGAGGGGAGAAAAAAGGAGTGTGGGGGTCTCGAAATAATAATAAACAAACACATGACTCTAATTGCGTTGGGCTGACAGAGCGTTGTTAGTCTTTTATGATAATGCTTCTGTTCCTGTGTACTTTATATTTATATGATCCCTATTGTTTTCAAGGTTGTATGCAACAATACAATGCAGAACATGAATCTAAATGAAACCATGTCATTCCAATAAAGCTACAGCAACTAATAGATTTTTGTCTTTTGTGTTTAATAGGACATAGGAATTTGTTTTGGTAAATTTACAAATAAAGGACTTTAATTTTAAGTTCATAGCAAGTCTCTAGAAATAAAGTATCATTATCTAATAATCATTAAAGTTCTCTAAATTTTGCCACACTAGCTATAAAGAGCTGAATACAGGCCACATAACAGCAAGCAGAAAAGTATGTTTCCTGAGTTCAGTTATACTGTACCACACCAGTGCTAACCCACCACAAATAGCTAGTGATTTACTTCATCCTGTGGCTCATTGATGTATGATGAATGGAATTAATCTATTTCTAATCTGTTACAGATCTAGCTGTGGAGGATTAATGAAAGGGAATCATGCCAGCTAGTCTAGCCAGCCACATCAATTAACACTGGGGTCGGCAGCCTTTGTACCACAGACAATGCATAACACCTTGTTTGGGTTGCAGTGTACGCTTCTCTCTTCTGTAGGTGTATATACAGTAGAGAAATATGGCCATGCATGATATATGTCAAGATTTCCACAGGTCTGTCACAGAAAGACTGATAAGAGGGGGGGAAACTCTGTTGATCAATTATGTGCAACTGCAGTGATAACTTTTCTGAGTCATTTGATTAATTTGGACCATAAGAGATGAGGATGTGAATCACCAATTTTTGTGTATGTGTGTGTGTGTGTGTATGTGTGTGTATGTGTGTGTGTGTGTGTGTGTGTGCGCACGCACACAAAGTAATGTATGTGTTGTTGTCTATTAACCTACAGGTTTATTAATGATTTTCTGCCCAAGGTGTAGGGATCGTACATCAGAGAACCCTTGATTAGTATTTAGCTCATACCGACCATACAGTAACTTATATTGGAATATTTTCATTGATTAGTTAAATACACACTATCTCAATAACAAAAAGAAAACATTTGGGGTGGGGGATCCATACTGTATGGACTGCTACTAAAGAGAATACAGCTTTGGAGATGAGGAAAAACAAGAAGTCAAAATTCATAAAGCATCTACTGTGATAAAAAACAACAGTGAAAAAAGGTATCTCTTCCCCTGCTTGGTAGTGCTCTCATTTTGTGGTGATGTATTCAGGACGGTGATGTGATTGTAAAATCCCATCTCATCTTTCCAGACCCTATAAAAAGAGAGTGTGACGGAAGCAATACCGATGTGCGACTATACGGCCCTGAACACACCACCAGGTGAATGTCCCAGAAAAGCCAGAAAACACAATCTTACTCTAAACCAGGGATTCTGTGGCCTACTTCTGAGAATGGAAAGAGATCACCTACAGATTCTAGAGTGATGTGAATGCAATTCCACCCTTATTGCCTTTTGGCTTGGCAGAACTAGAGGTGCTTCGGTAGATATCATGGAGGGAGAAGTAAAACATAATGCATAATATTGACCCATCTGCCAATTCTCTGAGGAACAAAAGACTCCCTACAGTGATATTTTACAGTATGCATTTGTTTGGATTTGATTGGATTTGATTTGAAAGGAGACATTCGTACTGTACCCTTGGTAAAGGGAAAAAGCCAGCATGACAATACCAGGAGTGAATCCACATCAAAAGCTTTGCTCTGTGACCTTGAGAATCTGTGTGTTGAGGATCCACAGGAGCAGGAGAACAAAGGGAAGATAAAAACAATTAAAGATAATAAAGGCACGAGATGTCTAAATGAGAGAGTGAGTGTTTGGTGTGTGTGTGTGTGTGTGTGTGTGTGTGTGTGTGTGTGTGTGTGTGTGTGTGTGTGTGTGTGTGTGTGTGTGTGTGTGTGTGTGTGCGTGCGTGCGTGTGTGTCATGGGGTCTAGAGTGGTACCCCTCATGGAAAAAACTATACACCTCAATTAGTGACGCTTAGCAAACTGAAAAGCAGCAACCTGAAAGCATCTGAAGAGGTTCAAACAATGAAGAATTAGAGGCAAATCAAAGACATTTTAAAGCCAAAGGAGCCTGTGCCTGTATGCTTTTATAGCCTGCCTAGGTTTTCAGTTGGGAGGGGCTATGTAATGCTTGGATTAAAGCATGATACAAGCTCTGAAAGCTTTCACAATGACATGGGAAGTAGATTATATCGACCAGAAGGCCTCTAATAAGACCCACATTACTGCCATGGCAACAGCAGGAACAAATATAGTCACAAAACAATACAAAAAGAATATAATTGAGGTGAAGGGGAGAGAATCAGAAGAAGTTGTTCCCTGGATGAACTGTATCATCTGAAGTAAAAGACTAGTTTGTGGTCTACAGTGGGAGAGAGAGTTCTCCCCCAAAGGAGCTTATTATCCACATATAGACACATCACTTTCCTACTGAATGACATAGAAGATTGGGGCTAGCTAGAACACACACACACACACACACACACACACACACACACTCACGCAACCACGTATCGGCTGGTTTCAAGGCAGACATACTGCAGAGAAAGTTTCCACCATGTTTGACCACCCCGCTAATCTAAGATGATGAAGTGTCAGTGGCTCTCTGCTCTGGGAGTGTGTGTGTGTGTGTGTGTGTGTGTGCACGAGTTGTTTCCTCACTGAAAAGAGCTGCTTACCAAGAAAGGCTGGTTTTGGGTGTTTTACTTCTCTTTGTTTCTAGTTTTAAGTTCAAATGAACCTCAAACAGCTTTGGCTGGAATGTTGGATCTGGACTTTTATAGTGTGTTCTGGAATTGCTGTTTGGGTGGATGACCGTATTCACAAGGTTTGCTGCTAGGGATCAACAGCTACTTTCCCAGCCCATCAGTGGCTGTGTTTACATGCACACAAAATCCTGTTATTAACTCACTTACTCAAGTAACTCAATTTCGGGTTGACACATTTAAATATCACAACTCAATTAGGATACCCTGCTTGAACTTGTACCCTGATTATGAGCAAGCGGTTAAGATGCCTGGCTTACTCCGATATTAGATGGGTTACTGTTGCATGCAAACATCTTACTCATTTCACTTTTGGTTTTGGCAGTCTGCACAAACTCAGACTCACACAGGGTTACATTTTGATGTGAACAAAAAACGTGGCGGCTGGCAGTAAGATCACACAGATTACCTTTGGGGTCATTATTTATTTTCCAGCTGTTAATAACCCACTATTACTCAGTCAAAGATGGATGGGGCTGCTAGCCATACTTTTCATATTTTTTTCCTGGAGGAACATTCTATCTGTGAACAGGAATGTATCATATTTACTCATGGCAACATCGATATGCATAAAAGATGCATGTAAACAGCTTAACCCGAATAAAACCTTAACTGGAGTGACATCATATTTTCTCAAAATTACATCCCCGTGCATTGCAGCAAACCTGGATCTTGGGAGACGAAAACTGAGAGAAAGAGTAGCAGTCTTTTCATTATATCCGAAGGCTTATCACATCACATCAACATGCTGTACACAAACATCAAAGACTTCTTGACTGTGTCATAAGAACGGTACATTTTACTGACTCCACACGCCGCATATAAACAGCTCCTACAGTATACTGAATAGTGGTATTTTAGTTCAGCGTTTGACAATCTAGCATTTGATTTTCACTATTCTTATAACACTGTATTCCTCCAGGTCTGTGTGTATCAGGCCTATTTAGTTTAGTTGGGCCATCAATCTACATCAGTGAAGCCAGGACACGCACTCTCTCTGCTCGTTTTGTTGGAAATGTACCATACTTAATGGGCATTATTCAAACTAAGGGGTTACATTGCTATAAGTGGCTAAGATAGAAACAAATGAACTGAAAACACCATTATCTGGAGGAAGAGATTAAAACGCTTATAGGCTGTTGGGCCCCAAATAAAGGAGGAAAAAAAACACATTATGTGACTTTATTTCTTTCTGCATGCATTTGGTACTGGCACACATAAACTGATTATTTCCCTGTAATCCTTTCAGGATTACGGTTCTTTAAAGACTTGACTGTTTGTGATTATACCCCACGCAGTCAGTTCTGCCCGTCTCAGCCCAGAACATGTGTTTAAACACTTCATTGAGAGTTTCCATGGTTGCTTTGGCTTCCATAATGTATTGCGATGCTGGCTTTTTAATGTCCCCTAATAAAAATTCACAGTGGGCCATTTATCTGAAATACTGGAGTGTGTGATGTGTGCCACAGCCCTGTGGTGAGATCCAGGGAGATTCATGAAAAAAATAAAAATAAAAATTGTTTGTTTCTTTTTTCTCACACACACACACACACACACACACACACACACACACACACACACACACACACACACA
>CABFOS010017271.1:5328-15982 GCA_900660315.1 Diretmoides pauciradiatus | reverse complement strand
CGCCAACAACACTGAAACTGAAAGTTTTAACCCTTTGATGCACAATATGGGGTTTGATTTTCTATTTCTTTGCAATAAATGAATTTCATCATTCAATATTCCAGTTTTTCCTCAATTAACTTGTTTTAGATCATCACAAATCCTTCTTTTCATTTTCCCTTTTTTCCCTTATTGAAATAGATAATAGATAGATAATAAAAATAGAATATGTCAACGGTTAGTTTGCTAATAGTATTGTACAGTAATGTTCAAATATTATGTTATATTTCACCAGATACCAAATATTTCCTGAGGTAAAATGATTGTAAAATAGGACTTTGCATTGTAAGTTTTTGCAGTAAAATTGATGTGGAAATACAAAAACTATACGTCTGTTCATAGATTAAGAAAGGAAAAATGAAAATAATGATTTGTGGTAATCAAAAACAAGATATTTAATGAATATGTGGAATATTAAGTGATGAAATTAATTGATTTCAAAAGACCTAAAAAAAAGAAACACTCAGCCATGCATGAAATAACATAGGAAGTGCATCAAAGGGATAAGAAAGAAAAAAGAAAAATGGCAGACGTTCTTATTGAGGAGAGAGAGCAGCACAAATGTAAGTCATTTTCCGTTTAGCTCTCTATGTTGAAGTTTGTTTTAATTGTTTCTTTGATCTGCCACGTTTAAATTGTGCGACAGCAATGATGTTATTACTGGTGACACGAGTAGTGTCCGAAAGTGTTTTTTTAATTTTGCGGATGAGCTCACTATACAGTCCACTTCATTGAACTCCCTGCATAGTGACTAGGGAGTGAGTGAATGAGTGAGTGAGTGATTTCGGACACAGCCATGGATCTGTATCAGTACACGGCCTCCATTTTGAGGTCCATGTTAAGTTGTGACAGTCTGCTTACACGTGTTTATTTCAAACAGGCGAACATGGATTTCACTGCAGCGGAATTAATAATGAATATAAAGAATACTCCGGTTCACTCCCAGGCGTGCTCTTTGTATTAGCTGCTGGGCTGGACGAACAACACGTCATATTAAATCAAGAAGATTGGCATGTTTGAGAAGCAGCATTCATAAAATGTCAAAAGGAAAGCGAGGTTCCATAAGGCTCCTGCTGGGAACCATTGCTACTGTAACTGTAAAGGATGAGGAATGTCTCTTCCTTTCGAATGTCTCTTCCTTTCCTCCGCTTCTCCTCAGACACAGAGCCTATGCAGTCATTATTACTTAGGATATTTGGCATCAAATCAAGGACAAAGAGGCAGCACATTCTGACTGCTAATCATCACACTGATGCTGACATATTTTTTAAAGAAGCAGAAGGAGAGATGGTGAGGAATGATGGCACTGCTGCTGTGGCTGCCTGCTTAGCTATAAGTCTCCACCCTCCTTCTGCCTAGTGGATAAATTGCTGCCATGAGAATCATTACCAGCCAAACGGCCAAGGAGACATGGAGAGGTGAAGTTGGCAGTCCAAATAAAGACAGATTCCAGGTGAGTGGTGAGTTCACATGTTGAGATTCATTCTACTAGTGCATGTGCCCGTTGGGGGTGTAGTCGGTCAGAGCGCGCGCCCATTCTGCTTGGCTGCTTTCAGCGTTGTCGGGGGGGGGTCGTGCCCGTTCAGAGCACGTCTGTGCAGTGCCCGTGTGAAACGTGCCTGTTCGTTTGCTGCTTGATCGACTTCACACTCGACACTACAATACCCACAATCCAAGACGGTGTGACGTCAACTTCACATTCTCTATACGGTTGCCGCTCCGACACAACGCCCGCGATCCAAACAACTTCACACTCGACATTGCACTTCCTTGGGCCGTGAGCAATACACCCGCCAAGTGTGAAGTCGATCGAATGAGCGGTTTTCGAGATATGCGAAGGACATCCGTACATCCATCCATCCATCCGTACATCCATCCATCCATCCGTACATCCATCCATCCATCCATCCATCCATCCATCCATCCATCCATCCATCCATCCATCCATACATCCATACATACATACATACATACATACATACATACATACATACATACATACATACATACAGAGATTCCTTGCTTTTTAGTTGGATGGCTGCACAGCACAAATAATGGCCCTCCTGTTAACTGCTGACTGTGCTTGAAACAAGTGTTTGTCTTTGTAGCTGAAATGATGGGAGCAGATTTGATCTAGAGGTCCTAAAGCTGCAAGAAGATGGAGTGGATCCATTTCTATGTCTCTGTAACCTCTCTTTCTCTTGACTGGGTGTGTGGCTCCGAGTGCCAAATACAAGTAATGGAAAGTAATACCTATATGGGGGTATAAAGAATTAATCAACGTTAACTATCTTCATTAGAGAGAAAAGTACTGAAGAACTTACATCTACAAAATGATAAAGAAAGAAATTTCCCCAACAGCTCATCATCTCCTACTGAAAAAATATTCCAAGTAACTAATGACTCAAATAGCCCAGAGGGACCCTTTGAGAAACCGCAGGGGCAAGTATTAGATCTGTCTCTAATCTAGCATCTAGGCAAACATATTAAAGCTTTAAACACGGCATACTCATTACCCAAGTTCCCTCAGATGTCGTTTGCCGGGTGGGATCTGATCTCTCGACAAAATATTTTGTGTGCAATTTCAATCAACTTGCCAACACAGTTCTAAGGTGGTACGGTGGTGGTGCTAACTTCATGTAAAGGGACATAAGGGATAGCTTCTAATATCTTTATAGATGAATGTTCATATAGACCATAGACGATTAAAATGGAATGAAAATACGAGTGATTTTCTTCATCGCAGACATTTTACACCACATCTATTACAGGCTATTCCCCACTGCATCGTTGCATTTTGGGGTAAGGATCCTTTAGTGAAAGCTCACATACTGTAGCACAGTCAGCCATAACAGTTATACACAGCCTATAAACTTTGGTGACCTCCTAAAACCTTTCACTGTTACACCTTTCCTCCTCTACAAGGAGATTACCTACAGTATGAGACCTGGACACAAGGGACAGAAATGAGGAGAGCAGAGAGAAAAGAAGAGTAGTGGAAAATAAGGATAGCGTATGTGTTTCAGCATCAGCATTGTACTGTACATGAGACATCAATTGATGTTGACTTAATGGCAATAAATATCCACTAAAGGGATCCTTGTTGTCAGTATGTATTACTATGCAGCTGTCAATGACCAACTTGATAGAATCTTGAATGTTTGTTTTATTAACATATACCATTCTAAATGTTGTGGTTTTGTCTTCTTTGATGGTCCAATCATCTCATCTGAGACGCGGCAAGGCATTAGATTAGACTTTGGTGAGTACATGTCAAACATTATTGAATTCCAGGAGGGGATACTCGTACATACGCCACCAAGGAGAGGTCAGAAGATATTTCAAGTGTAGCTTCTCTCATCTCTTCCACTGTAACAACATATAACATGGCAGCACTAACATCAGTTTCTGGCTCACGGTGGAAAGGAGAATGGATCTTTAGCCTTCTGGGATGCACCCCTAATAAAATTCAAGCAAGTGCAAGCAAACTGGACAGCACTTGTATGGTACTACGTACAGTATAAAGCAAATGAAAGTTTATGACAATCACTTCAAATCTAAACTACTGTATACTATTGCTGTTGCATACGTTGAGTCAAATGCTACTGGAACTCACTACCAGTTATCACAATTATTGCCTGAAAAGAAAAGCCATTGCTATAAAAAGCTTTCATACACCACCACAAGTGGATTATGGCTTCAGGCTGATGAGGATATCAATGGGATCAATGGGATTTCAGTTTCAAACTAAAATCTCAATGGGATTTCAATGGGATTTCAGTTTCAAACTAAAATCTCAATGGGATTTCAATGGGATCAATGGGATTTCAGTTTCAAACTGAACCAGATCCTATAAGGCAATGTGATTGTGAGTAAAATATCTAATAATATGATGTGCATTGACCCTTGATCCAAGCAGTAGTAAAGTAGTAAAGAAATAACAGATTGGCAGTAACACTTGGGCAGTTTAGTGTACAATGTAAGTTAATTGCAGTCTGGCTGATAATTACAACAGGGAGTTGATGTCTCACAATGAGGGTTCTGGGTTCAAGCTAGAAACGTAACAGATGGATCAGCTCCTCTAGCTAGTACAGTAGACTCTCGTACCGTGAGTAGAAGAGACCATGAACATCCCCAGAACCACTAACATATGCAGATATAACCTGATACAACTAACAGTACCACACTTGTGAACCATTATTTAAAAAGGTTTCTCTGGGACAAGAAGAAGGGTTCACCCGACAGTTTGATTATTTATTATCATCATCATCATCTCCTTTATTTATACTCGAGAAAACACTGAGTATTAAAACTCATTTACGCCGTCATCGAGTTAATTTACATTACATAACAATCATTTAAACATAATGTGACAGTAATTACAATTTTGAAAACAAAACAAAGCAATTTGAGAATGTATTACAAAACAATGAATTGAAAACAGTTGCATATTGTTATATTGTTAATGATAAAGCATCTTGCAGGGTATTCCACGAGTCAGGGGCACAGAAGCCCCCCTAACCAATTAAGGTTTAAATTCTGTTTGCAGTGGGCAGAATTAAGATTTTTTTTTATTCTTTATTTTACAGGTCTGGGAATATGTGGATAATTTCTAATCCAGTAATATCTATGTTTTGGTGTGCAGTTCCTGGTAGATATAGACATTAATTATTGTGGTTGCATTGCAGCCCCCCCCCCCTCCATCCCCCATTATGGAAAATAAAACAAACAAACGTGTCCTCGTAAGCCATGCAAAGCTATAGGCCTTTGAAGAGCCGATCATTCGGAGGACAAACACTTAGCTATCCACTGTTTCAAAATGCATTCATGCTCTGAACTGAGTGCATGTAATTCACCGCTTTCATCCACTGCATTTTAAATTATTTTTTTCTGCAGATAAAGAATACAAATTCAGATCACCTCATCCAGAAGAATGTGAAATTATTCACTATGAAATGCAATAGTCGTGTGTGTGTGTGTGTGTGGGGGGGGGGGGTTGTGTGTATACATTATATACTATAACTGCTGAGAAAATGAATCTTTCCATGGCCTAATAAGCTAAATGACTGCTTTAGTTTGAGGTAAGTAGGCTGCAGCGCTCAGTGAAACATTGTTGGATCAGCTTTTATCACTTGGTGTGAAAGGGCGCCTTAAAAACATACAACCAAAACTCAACTTACGCATTTGAGTACTTGGAACAAAGCCAGAAATGACTGACCAGAACTGTAAACGAGTGGGTTAATAATAGCATATAGTGTCTTTACAACCCACCTAACATACTGCAGTTACAATAATGATCAAACAATACTCCATATACTGCTACTACTAGAGTACTAGACCTTTTTCAGTTCAGTTCTTCCAAATTCTATTATACACCAGTTTTACACACCTATTCCTTGCTGGCATGTGCTTGGGAGTAAAAATGTTCAATAGTGGATTTCTAAAGTCCTGTACAAGAAACATAAAATTTGATTGGTGACCAATTAAGCTGAAGTGGATTTTGAGAAAATAATGTCTTATTAAACTCAGACCACATTATTTTGATGTTTCTTCTCTAAGACCTCGACTACTTGGCGCCCTTGCAGAATATTCACAAATGCCAAAAGCACAGTGGCAGAATAATGCCATTTACATGCAAATGCCTGGTGTAGTTGTGGAGAAGTGAGAGGTGCCAAAGCATATTGTTGTCTGACAAGCAGGATGTTTGAATACACAGCTGAAAGCTGAGATGTACATGAGTGCACTTGACACAACAAAACCCACAGCATCTATTTTTCATTAAAAAAAAACCCCATAATGTATTCATTATGGTGTGGGGCCTATTCATACAAAGCATGGGGTTACTGTAGCCTAATGACAACAGATTAAATGAGGTCTGTCCATTGTACACGATGCCTGGAGTTTTCTGGGAGCATAATTAAGTTTGGAAGCACAACCCGATGTTGGTGTGCTTTTAAGTAAAGGTCAACGATGATCAAGGGGTACCGTGTTAATATGGCCCTTTCAGCAAAGTGTGAGACACACATGATTACTATGTATATCACAACATCACAATAGATGCTGCTGCACTAATGAGGCGCTGACCTTCATCTTCAGCAAAAACAAAGACCAAACACACATTGCTTGTCTCAGCCATTAATGAGCCGTATTCCTGAAGAAATTAATTATTTAATATTTATTTGTATAACTTTAGTAGTAGGAAGTGCTATGACTGTTGGTGTACAATCCCTGGTACTGTATTTCAGGAAGTAAGCTCGTTTTGTTGTGAATTGTATTCAAGTCTTGAACAGGAGATGTGTCGCCAGGGCCTATAGCATGTTTGGGGCACTAGGCAAGCTTTGGCTGGGGCCCCACAACAAATGTGCCTTCAAATCAGAGTAATTCAAATCATAGTAATGTTTAAGATTTACAAACAAAAACTGATTGAAATAATAATAATAAATTGAGCGTGGGGGGCCCCAGGGGAGGGAGGAGCCCTGGGCGGTTGCCTAGTTCGCATTTTGATTATTGCAACAGGACAGCCTGACTCTCAGACTGAATACAACTAGTGCACTGTGCGAATATGAAAATATCATCATGACAGCTTCAATCACTGTCCAAAAATAAATTAACTATATGAAAAAACAATCATAATCAGAAATGTAAACGGGGGTTGAACATTACAGTCTTAATTCATCCCATTAAAGCCCTGTTCAGAGCAGCAACCAGGTGGATTTAGATGAGATTAGTGAGGTGATATCAATCACCACAGTTGAAGCAGCCCCATATCTGGCACCATCACTGCCCCTGGCTGCCTTCCCCATTGATCCTGGCCTGGCGAGGACTGGAGCTGGAGCTCTGGGCAAGCTTTTCACTTGAGGGGGCCCTAAAGCAGAAAACAGCTAATCTGAAACTAATACATTCAACAGAGTGTGGTATTCAGCTAGGTGTCAGAGGCTAGCTAAAAATGGTGGATGGGGCGTGGCTTGGCGACGGAGAAAATGGAAATTGGTTTTGGTTTTGAAGGGAAAGAGAGCAGTTGTTTTTCCTCCAGGGCCTCTCCCAATTGTCTGTTTTGGAAAGAAACCTTCTCACTCTCCTTGCATTTTCACAGGCCATGCTGCTATTCTAGATCTTATTAGTCAGCCCCGAGAGCCCAGATGATGATGAGCTCCAAGGGACACCTTAAACGAGAGTGCCCTTTCTCCAAGGGAGATAGTAAACAACAGTGCGACAGCGACCACAGTGTGTCTTGCTACTAATATTAATCTGCATTCATTGAAACGACTGTAACAGAGGTACTGTACAAGAAAGGATGAATGTGACTTTTGAAATGCAGCAGGGCACATATGATCCAGGATGAAATTAGAGACAAATTGGCCCCTACCTTTTTTCTAGGGGGTCATTAATGAACTTCACGGGGTCAACATTTAAAAAATAATAATAATAATAAACAAACACATCGTAAACAAACACATCGTCATTCACATAGGCCGCACATGAGCAGCATCTTGCGCTCAGATTGCCACTATGGGTTAGTGAAGTCAAGTTAGTCCAGTTTTTCCACCTTTTCCTGCATTCTTCCTCTACACATACAAGCACAAAATACAGTTATTTCATTCTGCATTGCCCACAACATTGACGTGATCCCCATTGAACCGGAACAGGGAGACAGCTGGTCACTCGTTTTCAGGGTCTCTGCTCTTTTCCACTTTTTCTAATTGCTTTCAAATGTGAAATGTAGGTATACCGTTCAACCAATAAAATAATAATTATAATCTGGTAGATATCAATGCAGTAGTTAGCCTGGCAGCGCCGGACCAATTCGCAAATGTGTATTAGTCTGGAACCTCTCAGTTAATTTTTGATTTCCAAAAGGTGTTATCAACGGACGCAGACCAAAATGCCTTTGGACACAATTGGATTGAACTACAACCAATCGAAGCAATGACACATGTGCTCTGATTGACTTGTAAAATTAAACTTTTACCAAATCCTGTCGAAAGTACGGCAAACACATCTTTCTTATCAACAAAAGCTGTAAGTGCAGTTGTTTGTTCTTCTTTTAGAGAAAATATACTGTACAGTTCGCTTAATATTGTCACGAAGGCGGATTCAACAGACCGTTGAATCCTGATGTTCCACCATGCAAATTTTTAAAAATTTAAATTACAGTAGTCCTGCAAGTTCGTTTGGTACAACTTGGGGAATTCGGTCACTCACATAATTAATTTGTCCTCCATCTTGTGTTCGCAAAGTTGGTCCGTTCAGTACCGCCCACTCTCTAGCTATTGGCTGTGCTTTGAAAGGTCAGCGACTGGGGGGGTCAAAGATGAATTTCGTTGAACTCGTTAGCACTCGCGTTATCACATTAGCATCTTTTCTCTTTTTTCAATGAATCTGAGAGGGGGTCAATTGGGCTCATACGTCATTTATGATTTTTAGGGGGCCAATGGCGCGGCATAGATCCAACACTGCATGCCTCAATATCACACATGAAGGAGGGAACATTGTGCCCTGACAACAGTCCTCTTGGCTTGCTCTGGCAGATGTGTCTACTCTCCATTCACTATTTTTAATCCTGTCTGAAAGCCTATCTTGGATGTCAGGCTTCTTCCTAAATTGGCTCGTGTTCTTAGTGATTGATTAAAGTACTGTAACCCAGCTTTATCAGACCGCCCTGAACTCTGTATTTCTGCCAAATCTATTAGGTAATGCATCCTTTGTTATTGCACTGGTTAGTCTTTTTTCTTTTTTCCCTGTCTTTGAGGACTTGAACAAAGATCCATTTTAACATATTTCCTTGTATGTGGAGCCATGATACCAAACCTTACCTGCCACTGTTAGCACAGCTGCCTTCAGATCAAACAGGGGAGCAGCCCTCACAACATTGTGTGTCAAATGTGAAATCCTTTCAATATAGCGTTATTCAGTGAAATTGGCTTGAATTTATCACTCAAATCCAAAACAGTATGCACAGTAAAAACACATCTTATAATCCCCATTTCTCCACTTCTGGCTTTTGACTGATGACATGCTGGTAACAGAATCCTGTCTATGTCCCCTGACATTGAGCTAACGATATGGCTATAATTCATGGGTTCTAATGTTGTAATATCCCCCATGCCATTGCACACAAAGGAGAGAAAAGGAGAGTGAAGTTGCCCTGATATTGCTGATGCCTGAGTCCTAGACGTTGCACTTAGAGGACATTATTCACACACACAGGCATGATAATGAACACAAGACAAGAGTACGCCACTACGGTACCAGACACATATACTCAGACACTGCGGCTCACTAAGGGCACTCAAGGTCAAACAGCAAGGCGCCGCATATAGGATGTCCCCAAACTACTGGAATCCATAAACCTTTACGACCAGACAATATCATATAGGCTTCTACAGAAACGTAAATAGTTGTAAGTTGTACTCTATTTTCCCAAATTCTAAAGTATTAGTCTAATCCACACAAATCTACTAAAGGCACAGTCACAAATCTTTACCCATTTTCAGAGTCTTATTTAAAGACTCTTGGTTAGGGTTAGAAACAGAGAAACAGTTAAAACAGAGAACAAATGTAAACAATATCAATAGCTGCTCAAAGCGAAAGTGGTTAATCTTCCATTAATAGTAATCACTATCAATCTATCTGACCATTCAAAGTCCTGGTTTTTCAAACACTCTTGGGCTCTTTGTTGAGTTCTCTTTGTGGAATACTCTAATAGAAAAGGCATAAAGTTAGATTTCTAAAAAATGTATATTAAAAATAGATTAAACGACTATTATATTTAGATTCTTAAAATTGAATAAACGAAAGAATGCCATCAACTGTAACAACCACATCATTACCAAAGCAATGTAATTTGTTATGGTAGTGACCATTATGGTAATGCCTGTCATGGTAATGACCGTTATGGTAATGGCTGTTATGGTAATGTGAATTGTTAACTTATTCTTGGCATACATCTAAAATGCCAGCTAGCTCATGTTTAGTCCTCATGGATGGATGGATGGATTTAGAGAGATGCAAACGATGACGGCCTAAAATCCCAAAATCCTGGGTCCCAAAATCCTTTAAGTCTTTACAAAACATGAAAAGATTAATCTTAATGTTACACATTTTTGATGATTTGATGATTTTGATGCCTAAGAGTGCAATTACTTCAAAATGTTGGAACAGACCGACCCCCTCTATGTGGCTATGATGAACAGTGATGGTTTCTTGGGTACAACTGCAGGGGTGCGGTTAAAATCAGGCTAATTTTGGAGACCAATTTTGATACCTTCAGAAACTACAGCTCTGAATTAAGGTACTGCAGGCTTGACTGAGCAGCGAAATGTCTGACAACGACTCTGAATACAACCACTCAGAACTGTGGGAATGAATTC
The DNA here is from genome assembly GCA_900660315.1 of Diretmoides pauciradiatus. Taxonomy (NCBI): domain Eukaryota; kingdom Metazoa; phylum Chordata; class Actinopteri; order Trachichthyiformes; family Diretmidae; genus Diretmoides; species Diretmoides pauciradiatus. Next base: position 5,573 of record CABFOS010017271.1, on the reverse strand, counting down.
AAATCCCATTTGTGTACTTAAAACATAGTAGGAGACCGCATTAATGAAGTAGGCCATGTCCAAACACTGCAGGCAGATTTGGCCTGTGGCTCTACCTCCTGAAAGACTACACACAAGAAGGACGGAAAGCTACTATCTCTGTCCCCATTCTATGCCTGCCCAGCACCAAAGAGGCCCAGAGGGATGCCAACACTTATATATATATATATATGCACTCGTTCTGTGATTATGCACTCAGGAGCACG
>CABFOS010017170.1:225-11637 GCA_900660315.1 Diretmoides pauciradiatus | reverse complement strand
CAGACAGTCAATTCAATAACTTTATTGACTCTTAATCCGAAAAACAAAAACAAACAAACATGTGTAATAATATATTCTATTCTACTTGATAGGCTCTACAGTCCAACATGTGAGTCATAGAGCCACTATCATCACCACGACCCAACCATAGACTCTACAGTCCAACATGTGAGTCACAAAGCCACTATCATCACCACGACCCAACCATAGACTCTACAGTCCAACATTTCATTTCATTTCATTTCATAACCTTTATTTAATACTCGGAAGTACAATTGAGGGCAAGCCCTCATTTCCAATGTAGCCGAGTTAACAAGCAGATAAAAACAGATAAAAAGCAATACATTACATGAATACCACAGATAAAGCAATAGAGCAATAAACAATAAAACAATCAATAAGCAATCAATAAAAACAGTTACAGATAGGGACAGGAATGTTTGACAATTGAGTTTTGAACTGCCCGTAGGACGGCAAAGTGCTGTATAAATCTACGTAAATCTACGGAAATCTACGGAAGAGAATTAGGGCCAGGCATAAAAAAATTGCATTTTAGTTTTCATTTCGAGAATAAAGTCAAAATGTCGAGAATAAACAAAAAAATGAAATAAATCAAATACTAATACTATACTGAAATTTCGACTTTATTCTCGACACTTTGACTTATTCTCGAAATGCAAAAAAAATCTTCCTCTTCTCATTTAAACAAAAAATCCTGACACTAACACTGAAATTTCGACTTTATTCTTGACATTTTGACTTTATTCTCGAAATGCAAAATAAAATAAAATCTTCCTCCTCTCTTTAAAAAAATGCTTGGCCTTAATACTCTTCCGTACAAATCCATTATTAAGTTAAGCAAAAACCAACTTACTCTATGAAGACGAGAAAATAAATCCAGTACCATTGTCTAAAAGTCTCTAGGTCATTTTGTTTACTTCAGAAAAAATGCCGTGAATTAAGATACCGATCTCGCAATGATTTGATAATGCATTCCTGAATGTTTTGTACCACAGTTTGACTCTTTCCGGCTAAATTCAATGACACGGTGCTGTTTGTCGTCAGCGAGTTGGAGCGAGTTTCAAGGCACCTGCAACTCTGGCACTTGCAGAAACCCTTCTCTCTTAAAACGTCTTATTCTCAATGCTCATAAGAGCTAAATATTTATAGAAAGACATGGTGCCAAAGTAACCAACCGCAATTTCTAAATAAGCCTCATTTCAAAATAAGATCCAGATGTTTCACGTTTTTTGGTGTACAGTGCAGACGTCTGTGCGAGGAGTCAGCGCGTGTTTTCACTGTTTCCATGACTGGGAGGATGATGATGGTCGTCTTAGTAATTTCAAGGCAACCCCAGTGCTGACTTCCAGGAAGTAAAGCAAAACTATGCCGGAGCCTGCGTCATCCAGTGAGTCAACTAAACAGTCTGGAGGGATATCTGTGAGAGAGTCCAGGCACAGTCATTCCTCCTTCCTCTCACTTCCATGACTGTTCAATTTCCTCAGTGGCAGCACACTAGGTCCAAAGGTATTTACTCTTAGTCTTTTTACTGGATTTGTCACATGAACAGAACATCCTCTTCCTCCCCAGGTTTTACTACAGTATTTTAATACGACTTTCCCAGGAGTTCAGATTTTTTGAGCAGTTCAGCAGAATGTGACAGGAAAGATGTTATTGGTTCTATTTAACCTTTATTCATCTAGGTTAGTCCCTTTGAGGTCAACAACCTCTTTCACTAGAGGTCAACCTGGCAGCAACACGAGTTACACATAATAAAAACATTTCCTAAAAGGGGAGATAGAATAGATGGGCGAGATGTAATGACACATAGTGTAATTCTTGTGCAGGATTTGAACACCGAATGTCACAAACACACACATGGTATGTGCACCGGTTTGCTGAGCCACATAGTTTAAAGGTGCGGTCAGACTACACATCATTCACTTCCATTGAAAACACAGCAAAAGGCAAATAAAAAATTCTGCTTGCAAAGCAGTTCTGCCCCTTCATGTTCATGCAGAATTCATGCGTGGGGAATTCTGACTTGTGAATTTGCACAACCAGCCAAAAGAAGTTCTGCAGGGCTTGACCTCTGAAAGAAAATCCAACATGGAGTCTGTAATCGGGGTGGTGTCACATCAACACTGTACAAAAGAGTAAAAAAAACAAGGCCTGCAGTCAGTTGTAAGGCACTATGCATTATGATATGCATGATATGAAATTTCAGAATGAGACTTCTCCTTGAGCAAGACTTGGTCTTCTCAAGAAGTCTTGTTCTGAAATTCCGCGAGGAGTAAGACCTCTTGTTGCACCTAGACTTTTGTTGGATATGGACTCGCTGTTGTTGTGGCTAGTTGTGCTCCAAGTGGATGCTAACACAATAACAACAGACTGGATCAAGCGAAAAGTAAAGAAAAACATTTTATTTCTCTGTCGGGATCCTGTCAGACAAAAAAAATGCTTTTAGATGATACATTTAGGGGGCGCACTTGCCCCGAAGAGTTACATTGCAGCCGGATAAGCGGCTAAGCACTCGCTCAATACTGGACCAATTTCAACAATTCCTGTTCCCATCAGTCACGTAGATACACGGCCATGGGAAAATAGGGTCCAGATTGAAAAATCTCGAAGTTACCCTTTAACATGCTACATTGTTTTAAAATGTAGTCTCCATCTTTGGTGCTTTACACTCATTGCTGTAGTGTTTCTGCACATCGACAGTCTAACATTGTGTCTGCCGCTGTGACGTCGTTCTGCTTGGATTTCTGGTGGATGAAGTTTGACTTTCTGTACCTGTTGAACCCCGGTGTGTGTTGCTGAGACATTCCTCATTCGAACAGGTTATGGTAAAAATCTACAAAGGCAAATACAACACTAGCTTTGAAGGCAGACTCATTGATATTGATATACCATCATCGCAGCACCTGATATTAAAAGAGTCCCTGCCAGATGAGTAAAAAAGGGGGGGGAATCTTGTCAGGTTGGTCTGGCTCTCTCCCGCGTGCCCTCAGGGCCTGGTTCTTAGCTTTCCTTTTGTCTGAACTAGGATATGGACAAGTCTGTCATTTGACCGTCTCCCCACGCTGTGTACACTTCACATCTAGCCTTGACAGACTATGAATCATCTGTTAGGAAACTAGGTTAGAGCACAATAGGCTCTTCATAAGCTAAGGTTAGACCAGGTAGTATAGCAGTAGTGGATATAAGCATGGCAGCCATGTTGGAATTCTGGGCTGAACAAAGACAGGATACAGGTTGAAGTTGTTTTGTTTTGCTGTTGTCAGTACAGGATCCTCTCGGGTGCAGGATCTTCTCGACAAAGGCCCTTCGTCGCATTTTTAGGTAGCTAGTGTTCGCCGGTTAAACAAAGAAAGTTGTGGGAATCTAATAACTAGGAGTGGGGGAAAATATCGATACAGCATAGTATCGGGATACTTTCTTCAGCAATACAATATCGATACAGTAATGCCAAGTATCGATACTATTTTTATGCACATTATAAAACCTTTTTTTTCTTCATTTTGTAGCTGGAGTGATGCAAAAGTTCATTGCTGCCAAAATCCTGTAGGTGTCGAGTGTTAAAACAACTGTGCTGTGACAGATTGGAAGTTTAAAATCTTTTATTTTGAAATTCAGTAGAACTGCATCAAATTAAAAAAAGTTTTGAGTTAAATTGATTAACTTCTTGCTTCTTATGTTGAGGTGTCATTTTGGCACTTGTAGGGTACGACTTCAACTTTAATTGTTGTTTTACATTTTATTTTACTTAAAATAATTGTGATATATCACAACAAATTTAATCGCAATACTTAATGTATCGCAAAACTCCCCATATCATGATACTATCGTATTGTGAAGTCACCCCTGTGAAAAATGTTATATACTTTTGTACATTTCAACAATACCTAATACACTACTCACAAATGTATTTATTTTTCACCTCTCTAGTCTACTTACCTTTTTGGAGTGCCCCAAAACCTGGTCAAAAAGTGGTCAAATGGGCTGTGACACTTCTACCCTATATCCTCTATTATGAGGGTAGTATAGACCTCTTAGCACTTTCCACTTCTCTCTTTCCCTGTAGTCAGTCACTACCAAGCAAAAGATGGATGGTGAAAGCTCTCAAGTTGCAGTTGCAGGAGGATGATGACATTTTCCCCAACAGTGGTCGACAATGTTCAGATTAAAGGGGAAAGCACAGCTAGTGCCACAGATACAGACTAATCTATAAGGAATCAGGAAGGAAGGAAGGATTTTCTTTATAGAGGAATGTAGGGGAAACACCCGTTAAGGATGCACTTCATTGGTATTGATCAACAATCTACCACTCAACTTAAAGGTGCAATCTCCTGCGAGGGGTTTGGGCTGGACTTAGAAATATTTTCAAATGTCTCAAACGATTAGCAACGCCCCCCGCAATCAGGAATGCCACGCCCTCAAAACGCTCTCTCCCTCTCCCAACTGGCAACCCTGACGAACGAGCCTCGTTTGATAGACAGCTCGGCCATTTCAATCATTTGACTTGGTTTGAACTTTGATTGGCTGTTGTTTTTTTCACTCCTGCCTCTTCCCCAGATTATGCATTTTGTCAATTCATGTGTCAAATGTCTTATTTTGATTACTGTCGATTACTGTTGGGATATTATGAGAAAATCAAAATTATGCCAAAAATCACCCAGAGGAGATCCCTCCTTTAACTATATACGCTGTGACCCCTTTGTGCTATGCAGCAGTAAAAATAAAAATCCTGCTTATTGCTCCTTTATGGGAGAGTCTGAATGTCCACCCAGACTTTAAGAGACGGGAGGATTTGGTTGCAGGTCAAACTCTACAGGGAAATTTATAGTGCAGACGACCAAGTGAATCATATCAATGTTGAAGCTCTGTTGCAGGAGTTTAATGAGGCTGATCTGGCCAGATGCTAGTTAGCCATGTTCCCCAACTGGAGCCACGTTTGAATTCTCAGAGATACATGGAAATGCAATAAAAATGAAAGATCTCAAGCTGTAAGATATTGATGGGGGCAGAGGGGGTGGAGCAGCGACCGGGACTGTTTAGACAGGGGGAATTGGACATATAAATTGGGGTAAAAAAAATCAAAATAAATAAATAAAAAAGAATCATGCGCTAACAACGGCTCTAAATCTGTCAATTTGATATTGATGTAAATTCCTTCAAATTGAAGCTGAAATACTTTAACCTGACGTCAATTATAATGCAGCATGAAGCTGAAACAGTTATTGTCCAAATACTTGCGAGCCAAGTTCCATGAATGTGGAAAGAATAGGGAAAGATACATTATGTGACTGGGATCTTACGCCGATAAAGTTAGAACTGTTTACACAATGACTACAAGGTTTTACATCTTAATGAATGTCAGGGCTGAGTGTTGCTTCTCTGGGTTCATCTTCACAAATATTGATTGTCTTGTCCTACACTGTAATTAACTGAAGATTGACTTCTTGAATGCAGTGGGGCTTTTAAGGGCGATATTTAAAAAAGCATTAGAAAACACGTACCATTCAAGACAGCGCCATCCCAATCTACTGAATCTAATTTTCATTCAAAGTGGCCCTGTGACTGAAGAGCGACTCTGCTTGTCTATAATAGAGTTGTAACAGCACTAGTTCTCTACATCTGATAGTGAAAAAGTTTCCTTTTTTCAGTATGGCATTAATCACATTTCCTGCTGAATAATGGATGAGAACGGCAGTTTTTAAGGAACGCTGGAGGAAATAACGCTGTTCATATCAGTTTATCGGGGGAAACCGACAGGACATCGAATCTCACGGTCACTGGAACATGGATGACTAAATATCCTTTACAGCCAGTTTGTTTCCAGGGTCGTGTGTGGGAAGTGTATTCTGGCACGTTGTCATATATTATGAAATATCTAGCAGTGGAGTGTACAGCACAGTTGAGCCACTACAGGCCCCTTATTGCATCTGTATGTGGGAATAATAATAACAATGATAAAAACAATAATATTTAAAAAAAGAAATAATGCATATATTGAATAAATAATACAATTAGTCATAACAATAATGCACATATTGAATAAAATAAAAACAAAACAAATGTCTATATGGAATAAATCATAAAATAATAATAATAATATTGATGCATGTATTGAATACATAATAACAAATAATAATAATAATAATAATAATAATAATAATAATAATAATAATAATAATAATAATAATAATAATAATAATGCAAATATTGGATGAATAATAAAAATAGCAATAATAATAATGCACATATTGAATAAAAAATAATAATAGTATTTTTTTCTGAATGCTATAGATATGTACTATTACATTTAGCCATAGTGCAAACATTTCTGCTTGCTGCTAAGACGTTTTTAAAAAGGTGCCATATGTAACATTTTGACAAATAAATCACTACCACATTAATATTCAAACAGTATAATTTCCATTACCACCAGCAGGAAGCAACCAGGAAACTGGTGTGAGATAGAGGCAACCATCACCTCATTTGTTTATGGTAATTACACAAAGGTATCACAATTCATTTGACAATGATAAAGTGTTGTGTATGTGTAGCTCCTTTAAAAACAGATGAGCAAACTCATTTGTTTCCCAGATGGTTTGACACATGTATCTGGCCTTCAGTAGGAGTCCTCATGTTGTTTATCTCGTGTGGTGTAGTAATGCTGTGCTCAGGTTTCCTGTTGCAAACGCTTTGGGGCTTTGACTCATGTTTTGCAGACACTGTAGAATTGTGAGACCATGCACAGTAATGAATCGCTATACTACTTCACGAGGGAAAGACATCACACCAGACTCACCCCAGGCTTCAGTGCATATGAGTGCAAGCCTGCATGTTAAAGGGGCCTAACTCCTAGCTGAACTACTACATAAGATCACAGTGACTCCTCGGTGTCTCCAGGCAGCTGGCACACTGTCCACCAGGGCCTCTTTTCCTTCACTTGCAACAACTGCTCTGATGCACCATATCTTCTTTCTTCTTCAAGCCTGTGATTGAGCCTTCCTGCCGTCTCCCAGCAGGTCGTGTCCATGGATGTGTCACCCTCCCGTTGGCTTTTGCCCATGGGCTAAAAAGCTGAATCGCTCCTCAGTTGAGTGCACATTTGAGGCAGAGGTACAAAACATGTCACCCCGTCTGCGCCCTAAATTCGGCCGTCAAAGAGTAATGCCCTCAATAACAAGCTAGCAACAATACAGGGTTGGCATTCCTGCTTGTTTTGAGCGTGGCCTCACGGCTGCCATTAGGGTCTCATCCAACTTCCTACCAGTAAACACTGAAGGAGCAGAGAGAGAGAGACAAGCTGGAAATGTAGGCACCATTGGCCTCATCATTGACTTTTGCGTGGCAGGGACTGGATATTAGGGACTGGATGGCAGAACATTTCCTACAGCTCAATGCTGATAAGATGGAGGTTCTGGTTGTGGCTCCAGAAAAATGTTGCACCCATGATTATGCAAAACATCAGGCCTCTCTCCTCTGCTGCCCACTCCAGCCTGTGTAATTTAGTTGTAATATTTTATCAATCCTCGTCGTTTGACAACCATGTCAAGCAGCTAATCAGATGATGCTTCTTCCACTTAAGAAACATTCGGAAACTGAGACCTGTAGTTTCTACTGCTGAACTAGAGATGCGTATAGATGCTTAAAGAGGCCTTTATCTCATCTTGTATTGACTACTGCAATGTATGTCTGCTCTTGACCGTCTGCAGAGATCTAGAATGCTGCCGCAAGACTACTCACCAGGTCTCACATTACTCCTATTCTTACATTAGATCCCTTCACTGGCTTCCTGTTTCCTATAGGATCCATTTTAATATCCTCACCCTTACCTACGGAGCACTGCATGGCCTGGACTCACAAGTCAGTCTTTAAACGCTTCACTCAACTAAAGACTGAGGACTTTCCCCCAGGTTTCGTCGCTAAAACTCAGTGGAAACAATTAAAGAGTTTTAAAAAACCTGCATGTCAGAACCAATCAGAAGTCTTTAGGGCGGAGCTTCATATTGGGGCGGTGACATGCAGAAGTTGTGTGTGTTTGTAAACACTGTTCTTCCAGTAACACGTGTATTATAGGATGGATCAGCTGCAGTCACCGAAGAAAACTCCTTCAAAATGTATTGATGTTTGTCGAGTTTGCGGAGAAACATATTCATCAGTAAAAAAAATCTAGTAAACACAATCTTTTATTAAGACATGAATCATCCGTCCGGCCGGACTACACATCTGCTCTGGAGGACATTACAGGATGAGTTACACTGGGAGACGGACGACCCACAGCGATATATGGGAGTTGTTGGCTTTTGTGATGTTATGGGCGTAGGCAGAGTCGTTTAAATGTCTCTGGGTGTAGACATGTCGAGGGGCAGAGCTTAGTTAGCGGCTGTTCTCGCCGCTGTTCTAGCAACTAACTTGCATTTAGAAATCCCCAGACGATTGGTAGTCGGTGCGATCTCCCATCATCTGGTATTGTGAGACGATGCACGGTCAGGTTCCTGCTTATGTGGCTGAACCACTCACTCACCAGTTGCTCTCTCAGGTCAAGCATGTTACATCTATTGTCTGTCCCACCACCCGCCTAAAGACCCGTGGTGATCGAGCTTTTGAGGCAATAGCACCTAAACTGTGGGATGTTCTTCCTGCTGAGTCTGTGGTCTCTTTTAAAATGCAACTAAAGTTGGTGTTTGGGTAACTGTATGCAACGGGTCTGCATGCATTTGCATTTATTTATCTGGCTTTTGTGTATTTTTGGTACATGGTGTTTTTTGGTGTTTTGCTTTTATTGCTTTTATTGTTTTTTACTTTTATTGTATTGTGTGCATTGTTTTTTCTACCTGGCTCGGGCCAGGTACCTTATCTTTTATTATTTTATGATTGCCCCAGTAAAGAGCATTGTGACTTGTGTGCGAAAAGCGCTGTATAAATAAACCTCACATAAACTCTGGGGTCAGCCTGCCCACAAATGATTCCTGTGTAAGTGCTCTTGAACTTTCATCTAGTTAGCAAAGTACTATCGGAAATGAGCAATTGCAGATTGTGCCTCTGCGCTTTTTTTTGCACCCTGAGATTAGCAGGATTGAGCAGTATGCAGCGTGAACTTGAGTTGCTCACACCTGGATTCCTTACAGCTATTGTTGAAGCGTACAACTCTAGTCTGTGACATAATTATTATGGTTCACTTATGATTATATTATATGATGATTAAACACCATAAAGAAGGAACCAGTGTTAACGGTCGGTGTATTAACGTCACTGTAGTGTGTTCTTTCCCTTCTTTCCCTCCCCAGTCTTGCCCACCGCAGAAGTGACACGCATCACAAAAGCTCATTGCCCAAAGCCACAAGCTCTGGGTGAGAATATTGAAAATTGCAAATGGAACTGCCAGTCACCGCTGGCACTGAGCTGTGACGGCGTTTTAATATTCATATTGCGCCTTGTTGTAATGGGGAAGACAAGTCAAATGTCAGTGTAGCACAGCGGAGGCAAAATCCCACCTGCGACGAGCATCCAAATGGGAGAACACAAACAAACATGAAAAGACGTGTTTGTTATGTATGAGTTCTTTTGGGCGGCTTATACCGCCACTCTCGGGAACCGGCGTCGGCGGGTAGCGCGCTGGCACAGTAACCGCTGCCAGCAGGGAATCAGGCGAGACCCAGAAAGGTTAAGCGTCAACGGCAGTCGTGAAAGTGACTCCATTTCCAGATCTAGAGGAGATATCCGGTCTCGGCGCTCCGCCTGTCAAAACACATGAAGCTCCTTTAATCCAATAGGCTGCGTTCTCGGGCTCCCCAGACGGGCCTCACTTATTCCCCCCATACCTTTCACTCATGTTACTTATGGAGTTACGGAAACAAATGGAGACAGACAAAAAAGTTCCTTCCCTTTGCTTTCGGATGGTGGAATACTAAAGAGGGTTTTTGGATGGGCTCCATCACAGCTGGGAGAGCAGGTGGTGGGAGGAGGCTCTGGGGGAAAGCCGGAGGAGAGGACCTGGCCTATAGGCAGCCTCAGGTACTGCCGCTCTGCTGCCAGAATGAAAGGCATGAGGCGTTTCTACTTTCCCTCTGACGGCTCCATACGAGGACCAGACCCAGCGGCGCTGGCTGGACTGTTAACCATCAGGGGCTGGAAACACGTCCAGGGTCCAAGGGGGGATTTTTCTTTTGATAAACAAGCTCTATTTTGCTATTTTATGCATTCTGGCACCTTATTTACATTCTAAGTGTCTTAAGCATTGAAAAATTTAAATGTGTACCTCAGAAACTGTTGTTTACTCTCCAGATTCATTATGAATTGTGATGTTAAAAATATTAGTAGTTGTTAGTAATTAGTATTTTAGGTAGAAGCAGAATACTGCACAGCTGCTGTCATTAAACATTTATTAACATGAGCGCTACACATTGCTTAAAAACACGTGAAAATTAGAGAAGGACGGGTATGGATTTGATTCAGCATATAATCTGCACATGAATATTCCAGCCACTCGAATGTCTCAAACCACAATGAGCGTCATATCAGATCCCGACTACCACTATTACTACAGTAGACCTCATCTACATGATGGAAAATCCTCAAAACCCATAATACAATGGTAATTTCATGAATGAGAGTTGAAAACGGCAAACTACTCAAAGTGACTGAGTAAACTTTCATCATTTGGTTGCTAAATCATTGCTGATGGATCAACCGCTACTTGATACGAACCACGACTCCCACATCAATGGTTCAGGTAGTAAAACATGAGGAAATATTGTTACCTGTGGGAAAATGAAGACAATGACGGAATTCTGTCTTTTTTTAAATGATAATATCTGGTTAAATTTTGCTACTTCAGTATTGTTACGACCCAACTTGTCCAGGCTCCAATATAAGAAGGGAAACTGACATCAGAACAGTCTTATGAATGATTAATATTACTCAGTATGTTTGCCACTAAAACCTTAGTCATGTAGAGAAAGAGTTGCGTCATCTCTGTTCTCTTCAATAGACCTTTTACAGCAAGGTCGGATTGTGGAGCTAGTAGCAGATACTAGTAGCAGATACTAGCAGCAGATGCTAGGAGTAGTAGATACTAGTAGCAGATACTAGTAGCAGATACTAGTAGCAGATACTAGCAGCAGATACTAGTAGCAGATACTAGTAGCAGATACTAGTAGCAGATACTAGTAGTAGATACTAGCAGTAGATACTAGCAGTAGATACTAGCAGTAGATACTAGTAGTAGATACTAGCAGTAGATACTAGCAGTAGATACTAGCAGTAGATACTAGTAGCAGATACTAGTAGTAGACACTAGCAGTAGATACTAGCAGTAGATACTAGCAGTAGATACTAGTAGTAGATACTAGCAGTAGATACTAGCAGTAGATACTAGTAGTAGATACTAGCAGTAGATAC
>CABFOS010017120.1:5915-16927 GCA_900660315.1 Diretmoides pauciradiatus | reverse complement strand
CTCTCTTTCTCTATCTATCTCTCTCTCTCTTCTCTCTTCTCTGTCTCTCTCTCTCTCTCTCTCTCTCTCCATCCCTCCATCTCCTCTGACAGCACCTGCAGCATCATGAAAATGCGGTGGAGGGTGATGCCTGCTACTACCACTGTGTGCTGTGTAACTACTCGACCAAGGCCAAGCTCAACCTGATCCAGCACGTGCGCTCCATGAAGCACCAGCGCAGCGAGAGCCTCAGGAAGCTACAGCGCCTACAGAAAGGCCTGCCAGAGGAAGAAGATGATCTCAGCACCATCTTCACCATTCGCAAATGCCCCTCATCAGATACAGGTCAGAACCTGCAGGGCAGATCTTTATGCCTTATTGCCCCTGGTTAAGCGTCTCTTTGTCTGTCTTTATTTGTCTCCCTTGCTCTCTCTACCTATGCCACTCGTTCTCTCCACATGTGTACGAGCACCCCCCCCCCGCTCCACTGAGACGCTTTATTTGCCTGATATCTCAAAATTATTTTTTCTTGGCTACTTGTGCATTCGCTTTCCCCTTGGAATTGCTATAAGGAGCCCTCTAATAAATCAAATTTATTTTGAAAATATAGCAAACGCAGCATTTTCTGGTAGTTTTTAATGTTCTTGTTGCTGTTGCAGTTTTTGGGGGGGGTTTAAAAGAGATGATAAAGAGTTGGTAGAACCATGACTGAATTGTGCCAGCATTAAAATGAATTGGGCATTAGACTTTGGTTCCCATGCAGAGCTAAAATTTTGAAATGACATTACTGGATAATAATACATATAAATATATATATATATAACTCGCCAGCTCTTCTGTGGCAAATATAAATATAACTTTAGTTCCAAATGTATCTTGGGTATTATTTTTAAGTATTTTCAGCATATATTATTCATACAAAATACTCCTGCAAAGCCTATCTTCCCCAGTAAAGGCAGGGGCCCTGGTTAATGGGAGGCTACAGGGCTGTCCAATTCAGCCATTAAAGACTTATTGAAACACACCATTAAGGCCAGAGAAGGAGGAGCCCAACAACAACAGCAGCAGCTGCAGCAGCATGAACAACAACAAAACTGACACAGCTACAATGGCAGCAGCATGACTAAAACAAAGGCCCTAGACTATTAATTTATTATGAACTGATTAGAAAGAGTGAGCTGCGGTCAATTAACACTCTTTCTTAGCAGAGATTTGGTTTTCTAATCACTTTAACTCCTGTGCCCTGACAAAGAGGCTCTATTGTGTGTCCCTCCAAGAAAGAACCATTACTACCCTGACACACACACTCGCTGTCTGCAGGGGAAAAAATGGCGAGCCTGTGAAGACGCTTTGTTCCAAGGAGGCAAGGATAATGAAGCCAGCGGCCGGGAAATTGCGCAAAAGGCAGTCACAGATCTGAGGCAAATCATTAGAGAACATATTTAGCCGAGCAATTAGGGACAATTAAGCTTTCTGCTCGCTGCACTCCAAATATGTTAATGACTACACTACAGTGGACAAGTGAACATGCAAAGGCAAGAGGAAGGGCCATTTAGGTTAAAAGGGTTGGGGGTTTAGTGTTTGTGTATGTTCAGCGCAGGGGTAGTTGTGGTGTGGTTTGCAAATAAGTGTTTTTTCCAATCTTTTTTAGTAGATGTAGTAGTGTTTATAGATATATTTTCTTCTCTAACCTTTGATGTGCATTAATGGATGCCCTTGTTTGTGAGAATGACGGCTAGTTGTAGGTTTGGTAATGGGCCCCTGCAGTGCGGCTGTGTATGGGCAATAGTTGTACACACACACACATGCACAGAGACTATGTGCGCTCCCCTGCAGAGCTGCATCAAACTACAATATTCCCCACTAACTTCACTAGACCAAATCATCCAACAGTTACTAACTAGCAGATACAAGAAAATATAAAAGTGAATTAATTTTGACCATTATGTAAGTTGTCAGTGAGCTGAGGTTTTAGAGTGCTATGTCTGATTGTGGGCTTTGATGATGATGACTTGATTACCTTGATTGCTGTCATGTCTCTACTCATTTCCCTAATTGGGTTAGGTACCGTATTTGACTTCATAGGGTGAGATTTGAAACATCAGCGAGAGAGCGCTATCACAAATGTGACCTTTTATACTTTGCTAATTGTAAGCCTTTTAGTATGGACAAGGCCAGTTCATTATACTCTGTACATTGAGCTGTGGAGATCAGGAACACAACAAACAGCTGACCACATAAAAAACAATCTCGGACCCCAGAGGCTCAATCGGTCCGATGACCGCCCGAGCCTCTGGGAGCAACAGCCACTGGTTTTGGGTTATCCGGTCTAGCCAGGATTTCCGGATATCGCCTTCCTCTTCCGGGCACCGGTCATTTAGCTTTTAGTTTTTATGGACATTTTTATAACAAACTTTTGCCATATCCTGTCGACAAGCAAGCTAACACATCTCATTTCCCGAGCAAATACGTTAAACAAAGCAATCGGACTGTACAACAACCATAAAAATGAAATGACCGGCGACCGGAGTTACTGGGTTCCGAGATTGCATAAAGACAAGCTTGAATCTGACATCAATTATTGAGATCTGTCTTAGTTCCTTTCTTCAATCTCCTTGTTTTTCATTCTAATGAGCGTGAAAAACTGATCCTACAGCTTCTAAAAAAAAGCATTTCCTTTAATAATCTTTGACAATGTATTCATCTGTTCAGTGGCAAGATCAGGGTTAAAGCCTGGAGTGATTGTGCTAGAGATGAAGACTTCTTGTAGCTTCACATGCCAGTATCCTCTACTATACCCTCTATGCCAGGAAAAACCTGGGTACAGACCAAGAATTGCTTGAACGCTTGCCACATCCCCTGCCACAGCCAGGCCAAGTTTCTTCCGTCCTTTGCCCTTTCTACCCCCTGCCACCGGCACCATTTCTTTAAAAAAAAAAGTTGTGTTGCATGAAATGAAGTGTGTAATAAAGAATGTCTGCCAAGCATCTTGATGAAGTTACCCTGATAATGAACATACTCCTTCCTCTGCAAGCATTAACATAGCAAATTCCTAACTCTGCACCCCTCTCTCCCAAATTACCATTTCACCCTCCCAGTGCCTCGTCCTACCAGCATCAACTGCCTCAGTCCACCTCAGACCCCCACCCTTCCCCTAGGGGTGAACCATTCCCTCTCAGTGTAATATTTAATTTCCTCTTTGCTAGCTCTTCTGTGGCACAGGGCTCTTTTTTGTGGTTGAGGCATAGTTGCTAAAGTGGTGGAAGGGTCCCTGGCTTGTTAAAACAAAGTTGCCCCTGGATTTCTGGGTCACCTAGACAGTAATTCCCTAGCCTACTGCTGTGCTGCGATCCTGTGAGCAGTGCTCTACTGGTGTTCGGTGCTGGGCTACTTGTCTGCTTGGGATTTCCCCTATCAGTAGCCCCCCTGCACCATGAACTCAAAGCATACCATCAAAGACATGATTTCATCACACAGAGAACTGGTCATCATCTATACAACCATGTCCTTGAATCATGATCAATTAATTTTTTTTTTTAAATCATGTATTTTTGTGACAGCCTTAGAATGAGACTAATTCAAGCATGATCTGTGTGTTTTTCCACATTTAGCCAGTTTACATAGTGTAGTTCCCTATGAGGATGCAGCAAAGGCAGACAGGAGGGATTTGGTGCCACATATCTCCCCTGGGTCGAGTGTCCAAGGAGAGCTGGGGCAGCAGAAATGAATTTCCTTTCCAATTAAACCAACGCAGGGATAAAAGGCATGCATTGTTTTAATTCTTGCCCATACTGAAAATGTGCTGCTTAGGCATGTTGCTCTGTGGCTCGGCCTCCATTTGTCTTCTTTAACCCTTTCTCTGTGGGAAAACAAAAAGGCCTCAGAGGGACCCTGGCCCCACACAGCTGCCCTGTGTGGACACACCACTAAATAAAGCCCAATACTGACCTGAGCCAACGCCACACCAGGGCTAGTTGATCCTTACCAGGTACACAAAGAACAGGCGGAAAGGTGATTCTCAGGTCAAAGGTGTGTGTGTCCGTGCTCTTTGTGTGCGCGTGCGTGCGTGTGCGTGCGTGTGTGCGTGCCTGTGAAAGAGGGAGGGATGTTTAAACTCTTAAAATGTGGTCACTTGCGAGGACAGTTGGTTTCACAACATGAGGAACAGATGTCATTTTAGAGGTTAGAGTTAATGGTAGGGTACGGGTTAATATTAGGCATTTAATGGTGAGAGTTAAAGTTAGGGTTGTGGGTTAGGGGATAGATGTAAGTCAATGGACTGTGAAGTAAAAGCACAAGGTTGAGAGAGAGGCAAAGAAAGAGAGAAATAAGGGGAGGAAGGGAGGAGAAGAAGAGTGGAAGAGAGAGAGGTTTGGGTCGCTTGCGTGTGAGAGATACAGTAGTATGACACCTGAGCGTATGATGACCCTATTTCCTATGAGTGATGTTCACCAGGGCATATAGCTCAATGACACATTGAGGTTTCTCATTTCATAACATTTAATCGACTAAAGTTATTTTTTGAGCACAAAACAGAATGAGATCATGCCTTTAAAAAGGGCAAAGTCAAATTGCACCGAAGGGCGGATGCCCTTCTGCATGAAATGTTTGCCGTGTGTCGTTTGTGTTTGTCTGTCTGTGTGTGTGTGTGTGTGTGTGTGTGTGTGTGTGTGTGTGTGTGTGTGAGAGAGAGTGAGAGTGAGTGTATGCATGCATGTAGGAGAGAGAACATTTTATAAGTGTAAAATTTGTGTGTATTTTCAGTGGCAGTGTGCATGTCTCTGTGTTTATATGTGTGGAGGAAGCTGAGATGGAGAACAAACGTGGCTGACAGTGTGGATTAGCTCCTGCTGTAAATCTGCCTCAGTCACAGATGGCAGGCCCTTGATCGCTGGGCTGTGACGGCTTGGCTCTCATCGCAGGAGGAAATCCCTGTCTGTGAGCCTGGGAGGCTGGGAAGGAGAAGGCTGGGGTTGGGGCTGGCTGGGCAGCCACCAGTCATTGTCTCTTGTCTCTGTAGACACAGAGGCCTGGGCATTCAGGGGCGAAGACTGGTTAGGGGAGGGGTTATCGCGCTTTGACTCTGCAGTTGCCATGTTTCACTACAGTATACCACCACACCCTGAGAGCTTGGGACTGGAATGTAGGTCTCCTAGTTAGATCAGCAGTACTGTTAATGACCAGTTAGAGAAACTGGGCAGAGGAGCTGTGTGCATTGTTAAATGGAAATGAGACAAAAGGGTGCATACAAATTACAACATAATAGTGGTATCTAATTTGAAATCCACTGCTTGTTTCACTAAAAGGGGTGCGCTTTCAGGGTCACACACCTATTAGCAAGGCCTGTCCTGACAACAGAAGCATTCCTCTTCCCTTCCCACATGCCTCTTTCTGCCTCATGCATAATTCTCTAGACTCTCCAAAAAAGCTGGCAAAGGGCTGTGACATGGAAAAATGCACTAATAAGGGAAATGCAGAGAACTCACTCATATTTTAGGGACAATACCTTGCAGCCCTCACTGAAGTTCATGGACGACAGACAGGATGTGTCAATGGTGCGTGGACATGGACAGTGAAGTAATTTTCAACCCTCCCCACACTGTGGTTGACTACTTCTCCCCCACTTCACCCCATGTGGTACAGTATATTGAAGCCCTCTCCCTTTCTGTCCCCCTCTGCTTCTAACAACTTTCATGCACCATATTAACTGGGCTTTATCTTCTCCAGCTATCATACTTCACCTATCTGTGGGTCCTGTGGCTGGCTAAAGATGCAGAAGCCAGGTAAAAGCAGGGGTGAGCCAGGCCACGCTCTGATGGTATGCAGGGGCCATAGTCCCAGCTCCATCTCCCCACAGGCAGGAGCAAAACAGAAGGCGGCCATTTCTGGAATGTTCTCCTTTATTCATGCTTGTTAAAATGCAAAGTAAACCTTTCCCGAAACAGGATATTGTAGCCCCTAACCACCAGACCCCTTCTCCATGCCATATTATGGACAATCTGAAAGTAAGTTGCATAGACAGACAGTGCTGCAATGCGCTTTTAATAAAGGCTGTTATTGCCCTGGTGATGCAGAGTGGATATAAGGGTGGGGCCTGCTCAGGCCTGGATGAGTAGGGCCCCGGAGGGCCCGCAGCCCAGTCAGTCTTCTGTCAGTCGCCTGCCCTCTAATCCCTGGCCAGAGGGCATCTATGCAGCATAGGAAATTGTTTGCTGTCCACAGAACGTGGCAGGAAATTCATAAATACATTACTTTTCATTTTGAGAATATTACAAAAGGCTAGACATTTATTAAAAAAGCCAAAATGATGGCTTTATAGATTTTCCAGTTGTGCAGCAGCATTCATATGACCCTGCAGTCCTAACTCACACAAGCAAGTCTTTTCTTCCCCCCTGCCCCCTGCTTTATGGATGGCCTCTGTATGAATTCCTCTACTGGCTCATCCTGTAATAGCAAAGTGACCAGAAAACCACTATTCTATTCTGGGATAGGCTGTGAATCAAACCGGCTTGTGTCCAGATTTTCCTTGCCTCTCCTGACTGAACACTAGCTGTAAATACTGGATAGCTCTGGCCACTGGCTGGAAGGTGGACAAAGTCATGTGGGACCTGGTGTGCCAGCCTGCCCAGTAGATCTGCTTTTCAGAGGGCAGTGGCAGCGCAAATGTCAAACAGGAGTATTGATAGACAAGAAGAGAGTTAATGAGAGAAGTCCAGATTAGTCATAAATCTAATGAAGACAAGGGTGGGCAAAGGAAGATAAACAAGCTGGTTCCTTTATTCCCACCCTATATAAACTTGAATTGCGCTAAAAAAAGAAGACGGCAGTAGGAGGAGTCTCTCCACTTCAGGCCCTGAACTTTACTGTATCACACAGTACTTTCCAAATAGGGACATTTCTCCACGCTGTGTTCAATAAGAGTCCTTGTGTGTGCTCTGTATGTTCTATGCTCTGTGTGATTTCAGTGTCAGTTATGCCACGTGGGTGTAAATGTGAACTAGATTTTATTTTGCACACACGCACACCCATAAATGAGCCACACATAGGTGTCCACACATTGAATCAGGCAGTGTGTGGGTGCGAGAGGCTCTCCCTGTCGTCAAGCCCATTTTCAGAGGAGACTGGCAGCACATTATAATATTGGTTTCCCTCTCTGCTGTCATTACCAGACACTCTCCTTGAAAGCTGATCCAAAAGATAGACAGTCCATCAGGAGACAGTCATCTCATTTGTACTTACTAAACGTGTTAATGAGTTCTATTTTCAGGCTTGGAGGCTTTGCTTTAGATATTGGAGCAGAGGTGGCGATCAGTGGTGTGGGGTGCTGGGTTGCAGGCTCAGGAGGGGTTCGGAGGGGAGAGAAGGCAGTAGTGCAGTAGCCATGCTGCCCCTCGTGTCACTCACACAGAGTGACCACAGCCTCCATAGGGGCTGTCAGTCACGGGCGGGAAGTCTGTGGTTACAGACAGCGGAAGAAAGAATAGATTAGGTGATGAAGTCAGAGTGGTTGTCATGGATTTAATTATAGGAGGTATATGACAGGTATATGACATGAAGCAAAGTCCAGTTGAGACGGAGGGGCATGAGATATGTTCTAGTCTGTAATATCTGATCTATATGAGTTATAAAGGCTCAATGTACAGTTTGGGTTTCTTATTCCTATTCCTAAATAATATTATATGTTCAATTTTGCATCACAGCTGAATCTTTGTCTTCTCATCAGAGGACCAGATGCAGGCCTTTAACAATGTGGTGTATTTGCAGGACCAAGTATGCCTAGAGAGACTCTTTTTAGTGGGCCTATAATCATAAAGCACCAACTGTGTCAATATCATACCCATAACATAGCTATCCCTGACAATGTACGCATATACAGTACACATGCAGTACAGGTTGGTAAATCAATCCTGCGTGTGGTTGTGATACAATATACTGTTTTTTTCCTAATGTGATATCTGTTACTGATGATATGTAGTAGTTATATGATTTTATTCTTTCATACGAGTTTTCTGCATGCAACTTACTTGGACTCCCCCCAAGGCACACATTATGATCTTACACCCAGCGTGTTGTGATCCATGATATTGATTGTAGTGCATGTGTATGCCAGGTAGTCTACGAACTAGAACTAATAAATTCGTAAACGCTTAGATTTCTTCGTTTGTTGCTGTGTTTTGGTGTTGGGTGAACAATACTACTACACTGTCAGAATGAAGGCAGTTCAATTTGACCATAGGCAACATCAGAGAAGGGGTAAAGTTTGGGAACTATTGCATCGAGGCAGGGAAAGTTTTATTTAGTTGTTTTTAATAAGGCCGTTTGTGCCCTCCAGAGAGAGCTGGTGGATCAAAGGGCATGATCTGTGCTATGGATGAGTTCACCCTGGGTCCAGCAGAGACGATCGGCCCCGCTGACAGCAAAACAAAACGGAGTGAAGGATGCCCTATCCAGCAGCATATTGCCCTCACACTCTGAAGGCTCCATTAGAATAAAGGCAGATGAAACAAAGACTGGCTGAAAGCACAGACGTTGTGATTCATTATCCACTCTATGATAGATAGGGTGTGTGTGTGTGTGTGTGTGTGTGTGTGTGTTGGACTTTAAGGAACCTTACTTTTTAATAGCCAGAAGTATGATGCTGATTACCTTAATTACCCTTACCTTAATAAGTATGGAGATGGTTCAAACGAGAAGCAAGCTTTGAGTTTATGCCTGTGTGAAGGAAGAGCCTAGACTAGACCAGATTAAATGTTTGCATGTAGTTGTCATGAAATATCAGAATAAAAAGGTTTAAAAACAAATCATATAAGAAATCTCCTATGATAGCCAAAGGTTTATTAGATGCCACAAAATTGTCCGGAGTCTCTACGTCATGTAGTCTCAACCAGAGCTTGTCTCCCAAACCCCCCTCCCATACAGTTCACCCTTCTTACTGTATATACCTCTCCACAATCTTTCTTTAGACACTGAAAGTGTTTACTAAGCACTCAGTCCATCAATCACCTCCCCAGCTCCTCTTATTCTAAATGCTCAGTTTGGAAACTCCTGACGTGAGGGAAAGGAATATCCACCAGTTCCCTCTGTTTGTTGTTAGATTTACGACCATGTTCTCCTGTGTTCTGGCCGCTGGACACTCTTCTCTACCATGAAGTACCTCTTGACCCAGACCAAGGCCTCATACACCTGCTGGACCGAGCATTCCAAAGACGCTTGTAGTGCTGGAGCCTCAGGATTCATCAGACAGAGAGGCTCCTGTTTGCTTCCCAGTTGCTGTCTTCATTCTAAACTTGTTTTAAATATATGTTACCATGCTTCATATTCATATGCAAATGAGATTCTAATAAATAAATACATTATACAAGATTAATTAACATAACTTAAAACATTCCACTTTCAACATTCCTCATCTTGGAAATGAGAAAATCTGAAGTGTGTGTGTGTGTGTGTGTGTGTGTGTGTGGTTGGTTTTATGTGGAGAAAACATCCTTACAGAAATGAAACACACACACACACACACACATGACATGCTTTTGCATGCACACACACTCATCAACTACAGTAAAAGCAGCCATGGCAGCAACAAGAGAAGGAATAATTAAAGGCAGGAATAATTAAATACTGAACCTTTCTAGCCGTAACTTGTGGGTGTGAGCAGCAGCCATTGATTCAGGCTGTGCTCGACAATTCACTACACACCACCTGAGGAGGGTGAGAGAAGGTGGGGTGAAGGATGGATGAGTTTGGTGAAAAATACAAAATGAAATATGGTGATAGTTGTGTAGGACATTAGAGGGAACTTTCCACAACCTAGGTGTTTGGCACCGTTTTGGATGCGTGCAGTTTCCAGTCACCCTTGCCCCCACATTGATAGACTGGGTGTCAGCCACATTGACAAGAATTCTCACAACACCCCAAGCCTCTTAGGACTGCTCTCCTTCAGTGGTGTAGACCATAGTAGAGCTGCCACTCATTAGAGGACACCTTCAGGTCTGGGCCCTGTGTCTGCATACTTCCAGGGAATTCCCTGATGGACCTGAAACAAAATAAGACAGTAGTCATCTGGCCATCGGGGGATAAGTATTGTGAAGAATACAGTGGTTGATGAGTAGAGCACATACAGTGTCTCTCACTGTGTGGTGGCTGCTGACTTGCCAGCAGTGATCCTGTGAAGGCACTGTTTGTTAAAGAAAGGAAGTCTGGATTTTGAGAGAGTTGTGCCCACAGCCTGACTCTGTTTAACCAGATGTGATCGTCTGCCCAGTGACGATCTGAGACAAAATAGTATTTGTTTTTGACAAACTTGGACATTCCTACTGTTTGACTCCACCAGATTTATGGTCTCCCTCCTGGTCCGACGGATGGCCTATCCCTCACAGTCTCTCTTTGTCTGGCTAGACACTTCTCTGTCACTGCTATTTTATTAGCTGGCTCTGGATACATTCTCCCTTCTGCCCATTTGGACCAGAGGAGCCTGGCTGAGCGTAGTGATGGATGATATTAAAGTAAGGGAAAATGAATGAGGAGCCAGGCATTTAGCATTGTAAATGCACACTGAAGAGATAAATGTCTTGTAGGCCTACAGAAAAAAATGAATTTCAGTAAAGCTATGCACGATTTGGAGTTATTGGCAAATATAAAACTTTTTGCTAGAAACATTTCTGAGGGACTGAGCCTTTAACACAACCACTCCCATCCAAAAAGCAGCAGTAGATTCTCATGCAATGGCAACATTACTTTATTCACTGTATGAACACGTTTGAAAATGAGCGAATATGGTCTGACAGTGTGTTTGTTAACATATTATGCTCCCTGGCCATTCCATTATCTTAGAAAATACCAGCCTCCCCACAAAGCAGAATGCAGTATTTTAATTGAGTCATTATATAACGTAAAAATGACATGGCATACGTATTATTTCACTCCAGTATTTTCTCTGGAAAGGCCATTGTATTATCCAATTCTTAATGCTTAAATACTAAATCAAAGAAAGAGTTTCTGTCACAGGCATTACAGCTGCTTCTTCATCTGTGTTA
>CABFOS010017112.1:1594-11686 GCA_900660315.1 Diretmoides pauciradiatus | reverse complement strand
CTGCTTAAGACAAAACAAAATGTTTATATTTATGTCTGTATATGACAAGATAAATACAGTTAGTATAAATTACTCTAAATTACCCAGATATTCCTGTTAATTCCCATGGAAAGTTTCCAACTTTGAAAATTCCCGGAATTTTGCAACCCTAGATGGTGCCAACTGGTTTATGTTTATGTTTGTATGTATGAGAATGAGGACAATACAAACACACAAATCCCTTTAGTCCCGGGGAAGATCTGTTAGTGTCAAACACATTTTATAGATCAATTGGAAGCTGCGCAGCCATCGGCCACTATCAGAGCCAAGTTCCGCCGATAACGATAGTTTGTAAAACGTCCCAATGGCGCTGATTAAACGGGCAAACGATTAATCGGTCGACCGCTAATTTAAGCATCCATAAAAACTGAACCCCATCCTGTTGCTCTCATTGTCCCTCTGGATTAGTGACACAACTCACTGTTTGAAATGTAAATCAGTGACAAAAACAGCGAAATCCCAGGCGTTAAAACTGATAAGATACTTGTGTGTATTCCAGAGGGAAATTACTTCCTCACTGCTGTAACACACTTGAGATGCAAAAAACAACAACAAAGCAGTTTGCATTGTAAGAGCTAATAAAAGATGAAATGATAGAAACGTCTCTTCCCATAGGAAAGCAAAACCCAAGAAGAGATCTCATGTTTCTGCCTTTTATGGGTCCTGGACACAAATGAGCTGGTTTTAACATCAGATGAGACTAGAGGCATTTTCTGCTGTTTCTCAAACCCAAGATAACCAACCACATGTTGATCTGACTCTGATCACAACAACAGTCATTTAACTCTCCTGGATATGAAACCATGAGATCAGAAGAAGATCTCAAAGAAAAACTCAACACTGATGCATGTTCTGTTGAAGCCGTGTGACCAGCAGTCAGATAGTAGGAGCTGATTATCATGATATATGTCACATGGCAGCATCTTCACATCGAAGTCATCAAGTCTCCAGGATCATTTCTCTCTCTCGTCGTCTCCTCGGGTTTTTTTTAGGAGAAACACATCTCTCTGCTGTTTTCTCACCTCGTCTGTGTTTTTGCTGGTCAGGGCCGACTCTCAGGCCGTGATTGCTAGAGGCAGTTTTGAAGAAGAATGGAAAGCATCTGTCTTTTGTGTGACGGGTCCTTGAGTCGAGGATGAAGCAGATGAAGTGTTTGTGCCGGCGCCAGTACTGCAGCATTACACTACAGTCTAGATTAGACTGGGAGACGTACTGACTGTCCTCCTGTCCCCCTGTCTTCCTGTCCCTCGGTCTTCCTGTCCTCCGGTCTTCCTGTCTTCCTGCAGTCCCTCTGTCCCCCTGTCTTCCTGTCCTCCGGTCTTCCTGTCCTCCTGTCTTCCTGTCCTCATGTCCATCTGATCACATTCACACCTGGTATTAAAATGTCATCTGTTTCTATGGAGACAAATTAGCGCCACAAGTATTGTCCGTATAGAAAAATGAGGTGGAAATGCAAGTTAATGGGGTTGTTCAGATGCAGATCACATTTTCATACCAGGTGTAAACGAAGCATCTGTCTGTCTGTCTGTTTCTAGGTATGGGTTGTTTTTGATTTGCCTCCTGAATTTTTGCTGACACCCTAGTCTAGTAGGGCTGTCAAATAAAAAATCGAACTTCGACTCAATTTTGAAAATGTACATTCGATTAGAAGGTTAGCGTTACCGCTCAATGTTTAAAATTACATTTTTTTAATGGACCATTGTGACGTGCGCTGTGTCACACAGCCCCCCGCACATCTTCTACTCAAGCCAAAACACATTCCACATTACATTCTTTTCAACATGGCCGAAAAACAGCCAGACAACTGTCACAACCACGCAGGACAAAGGTACTGCGACATGGAGCTGAACTATTATTCAGCATTAGCAAGGTCTGCACCCCACAGAATATAAAGAAGCCACTGATGAGGCGCCGGCTGATAAACAGCCTAAGCTAAGCTAAGCTAAACTAAGCTAACAGCCTTTTACAGCGATACCTGCCGTAAAACAAAGCAATCACCAAAAAGTTACCTGCATTCATATGCAAATATATGCAACCGATTAGTATAGTGGATGGAAAGCGATTGAAGGACTTTGTCCCCGAAATCAACTTGTGCTATCAAGTCTCTAGCCGGGGGACTGTTAGCGATAGGGTCTTGATAACACCTACAAGAACGTGAAAGCCATGATCAAGGACAGCGATGTTGCGTTGACCACTGACTTTCACATGATCAGCGACAAAAACTCTCAGAGCTGCTGCCGAACTGTAACCAATGAAGTGCAACTCATCACAGAACACAGTACTTCCGTAAAGAGACCTTCAACATAAAAGCCTGCAGCTTACAACTTCCTGCTTACCTGACATTACAGCCATTATATGTGTCATTGTCTATGTAAAATATAATAACAATAATCGACTATAACCGGTTTACTAACATTTTTCAAGAGAGAAAATCAAATTGAATTTGTAAGCTCAGTTGACAGCCCTAGTTGGCTGGTCATTTTTTTTCATCTACCAGCCACATTGGCAGGTAAGCCAAAAAGTTAATCTTGGACCCTGTGTAGCATCGAGTGTGAAGTGGATCAGATGAACAGTTCTTCAGAATGCTGCAAGCAGCGATACTGCACGTTTCTCACCGGCGCTGCTCCGACCGGCCACGCCTCCAATGGGCACATAGTCGGCCTTTAAAAATCCACTATCGGTCGACCTGTAGCCACAAGCAGCTGCCGTTTACCCAGCGGCGGGCCCCGCGGCGGGACCCATTCAAGTCCTGCAGGAGAGCTGTGGTGTCTGAGTAGATCTCCTGCTCCGGCCCCTGAGGCCGACCTGGAGGAGTCGGCGCCGTCTAAGAGGGAGGAGATTGAACAAGATGAAGAGCCCAGACAATGAAATTGCAGATCCTGATTCCCAAGCGGCATCAGTCAAATGTCACACTCTCGCTGTGGTTCAACTGCAGATATATTTCATGTAGTAACGTTTTTATTTAGAGAGCAGCACAGTTTGGTGCATCTGGCTGGCCTCATATGGCCTCACGCCTCATCTTACCTTGTCATGCTTTGGTCTGACTCTGTCGGAAAAACACTTTTATTACCTTCTCTTATATTGCATACAGCTTGCCTGATTTGTTTTCCTTCCAAACAATTGCTAACGTACGTCTTTTATCACTCTATTCATTTTTCTGCCAATGTTCCTTTCAGTGTTATTGCTATAGCATAAGCCCGTAAACACAGAGGAACGAGACTGACGGCTATTTGAATGGAGATTCAATTCTCCATTTTTTTTGAGAACCAGCAAAAAATACATGATATGACATTCATATCTGAGATGGGATTTTTTACTTTAAAAAATACAATGCTTAATGGGATTGTTTTTGTCAGCAGCATAAGCTCGGTAATACAAAGGAAAATTGGCATTTCATCTTTATATTCATTTTTTTCTTTCTTTTTACCTCTGTGGTTCCAGAGATAAAAAATCGCCTCCCCGATGCTTCAACATCAAAAGGCCGAAGTTTAATAGAGAGATAATATAAAGAGAAAATATTTCCCTTGTCCTATGATAGAGTTCTATTAGTCCATTCTAGACCATTACTAAATAAGTTTCATATGATGTCCTTTTACTGTTATCCAGTGTTTAATAGTAATCTGTTATCATGTAGTACACTGCCTGTCAAAAAGTTTGGGGACATGAAGCGTTTGAAAATGTTTTTAATGAATTAGCATCTTACTTTTATCGGTTTGCAATAACTTAACACATTGAAGACTAACAAGGTTTATTTTGAGAAAAACTATCGCAGGTGTAAATATTTGTAACGACTGACAAAAAGTAGCTACCTTAGGAATAAAGATATGCCCCTGTCCATTTTATACCCTTGTAGTGATGTCATCAGTCATCAGTGGCTACGTTTCAGGTGTTTAAACACCTTTGGGTCAGACTATGTGCTTTTAACTTCCTTACTAAACAGTTAAAGAATTTACTTGTAGCCGTTTTTCCTCAACTACACCTGCCAGACATTTCAACACCGTACAAACACTGGAACACAACGGGGTGGCAGCATCCTCACCCAGCCACTGATGAAGATATCGGGGCGATGGCAGCACATCATAATTAACCCCTATAATAAATCTAATTCTGCTTGACTCCATACTCCACAAGTCTCTCCACTCCACACTCTCCCAATTCACCCGCTGTCCTTGTTTTGCCTGCGACGCTGCCTTGGTACATCTTAAGGTGCAGATCCACACGGGCATTGTTTTACGCGAGGGAATGCGTCGCCTCCCGGCATTGGACGCTTTGGGCCACTAGGCAGTGTCATGATAGATGATTGACAGGTGCTCTCCTTCCTGCTGGAAACATGCTGCTGCACCTGATTGGACGAAGGCTTTGCGGGTTTCACAACGCACCAAGCCGCCATTGCTTGTTGGGCAACTTTCTGTTATATTATGAAAATAGTTCAGCGAAATGTGTTTCTGAAAACATTTTACGTGAGAAATAAGCCGTAGAGTTGCTGAATCTGTCTTTACTACTTTAACTATGACTAGTTTAAAAGTTTGTTTCCAGAGGCGGTGAGTCGCGTAGTGACGCTCAAATGTTTGAGCTTCATGCAAATCAGGGACGGCCAACGCAACGCCTCGTCTCTCGAAACGCACCACGACTCTACCAGAATGCATTGCACAACGTCCTACATAGACAATGAATTGGAAGCGGCGAAACGACGGTTGCAGTGGATCTGCACCTTTACTGCCTCCTCCTGACGACGTACTTCAACTACCAGTTTTCTTTTTTTCTACTACTGTTGTCTTACTCCACACAGGTTTCCCTGCACACCAATCTAGGAACCCAGAGGCTGAATCGGTCTGACGACCGTCTAAGCCTCTGGGATCACCGGCCACTAGTTTTGGCCTACCGGTCTAGCCAGGATATCCGGTTGCCAATCATTTAGTTTTGAGCTTTTGCGGTCATTTTTTATATCAAACCTTTGCCATATCCTGTCGGCAAGCAAACTACCCGCGTTTGTCAAGCAAATACGTTAAACAAAGCAATAACACTGAAAAAACGGCTGGCGGCTGACCGGTTCCCGGAAGAGGAAGTCGCTATCCGTGGATCGTATTTCGTCCGATTGATTTGTTTAACATATTTACTTGACAAACGCGATGTGTTTGCTTGCCGACAGGATATGGCAAAAGTTTGATATAAAAAATGACCGTAAAAGCTAAATGATCGGCGGCCGGTAGAGGAAGTCCGTTCTTCAGATCCGCTGGCTAGACCGGATGACCAGGAACTAGTGCTGGTGATCCCAGAGTCTACTCTCGTTATAGTAGACTAGTAGACTCTGGGTTTCGAGAGTGCCTGCACACAAACCTAAACCCCGTCTCCCATGCTGCACCTGGCCTACGATGTCCCTATGTCTAAGAAGGGTTCCACATTCTTTCCACTTTCGTTTTAACTGGGCACCACGCTTCAATTTGAAGCTCTTATGATGACCTCCATTGCCATTGTAAAAGCTACTGGGGATTGTACACCCTGCCATAACTCCTACTCCCAGCTGCTGCTAAGCTGTAGTGTACTCTGCTATGGTAAAACAGAGTTGAATGTTTGAGAAGGAAGCTTTAACTAGCCGCTTAATACTCAGTAATCATACATCCGCCGGTGGAAAATGAATTTTCTCCCGTGCATTGAATGTTTGTTCCATCAGAGTATTGAAAAGCATTTTACAAGGAAACTATAGTGAGAAACATAAGAAAGAAGAGATGTAAAGCGCAAGGACACTTGGATAAAGAGTCCAGCTTGTCCTGTTTATTGCTGTGCTGCTGCACACTTCACTTATAAGGAAACTGCTTCTCTCCTTACCACATTTGCACACAGTGGACAGTTGTTTAATTTATTCATTGCCCGCTTATTATTTAATCTCACCGGAGGCTGGAGCCTATCCCAGCATGCACCAGGCGGAAGGGTCGCCAGTCCATCACAGGGCTAACACAAATAGACAGATGAATACACTGACACTCCCAGTTCACCTGACTTGCATGTTGCATTTTGAATGTGAGAGGAAACCCACGTGAACATGGAGAGAACAAACACTAATAAAACAGTATGATCTGAACACTCACTAGTTGTTTTATTTTGTCTTAGTGTTTGGAAACAGAACTCAGGATGCTATAGAGGAAATATACTTTTATATAAGAAATGAATCGTATTGTTATTACCGTGCATTATTATTACTATTCTTTATTATTAATTCAATATATGCTTTATTTGTTTGTTATTTATTCAATATGTGCATTATTATTATTATTATTATTAAAAAAATATTTATTCAATATGCCTTATTATTTTTTATTCAATAGGTGCATTATTATAAGTATTACCTTTTTAAAATGTATTCAATATATGCATTATTATTATTACCATTTTATGTATTTATTTAGTCAATATTTGCATTATTATTATTACTTTTGTAATTATTCAATATATGCATTATTTTTTAAAATTATTTATTCAATATGTAAGTAAGTAAGTAAGCCTTTGAGAACCGTGCGGTCCATGGGGCAGGAGCCTGATTCCTGATTCCTTAGTGTGAGGCAGCTTGATGTACAAGTACACCCCCTGGACATGACGCTAGTATGTTGCAGGGACTCTCAGGTATGTAGCTGATGTAAATTGACTAACCAGGTCAGGGGTGTAATGGGATTAATGGTGAAGTTGTGATGAGGGCTGACTGACCTTGGGTTTGTTTATGATACAGTAGTGTGACATTAAAATCACCCGTAACGTGGCAAGCGCACAAGGAAGCAAGAAAAAAGCAAAATTATATGTGATTACTGGAGAGTTGGCTAAATAAAAGAATTGGATTTATTGTTGGTTCCATTCAAGGAAAACAAGAAATAAGAATAAAAATCATGGGTGCTATTGTCTGTGGTACAGGTTACTTAATACGCAGTAACATCAATCTAAGACAAACATGCATGTGGTGTGTTAAGAAAACCACCGGACCAGAGTGTTGTGTGAACAGGTGTGAACAGCACCGATTTGGTTATGAGATATGTTTATGCTCAATGTAGATTGATCCAAACATGGATGGAGTGCAGGTTTGAGGTGTAAAAAGAGTATGAGTACGCCTAAAGGAGAAGATTTACAGCAACAGTAATTTGTTTTATAACCAAACAACGCAGTATTGTTGATTCTGTTTATTTTTCTTTTAAGCCCCACTATGTAGTTTTCAGTTTCGTGTGCTTTAGCGGCCACTAAAGGCCACTAGAGCAAGTTGAAGCGCAACAACCGCTGTCGTAAAACACACAGAGCGCTGTTGCCGGTACCGGCTGACGCCGTGTATTTGTTTACAACGAAGACTAAAGAAGCACTAAGGAGGAGCAATGTCGACCGACAAGGTATAGTAATATTACTGGATTTTGGCACAAATATGACTCGTGTCCAAAAGGTCGTGTTTGCCGTAAAGCAGAACGTACGAGTGCGGGACCAGCGGTCAAAAGTTACATAGTCTAAGTGCCATCGGGACCCTCTGTGGTAATGGGAGAGATGCCATTCTCACTGTAATAATCCAGCACAGCAATAGATAGACTTTGAAACTGATATTTTAAGGTGAAAAAACGACATAGTGGGGCTTTACTGGTACTTCTACTTCTACTTAAGTCAAGATGCAGTGACTGTGGCATGCTCTGGTGACTCTTGGCATGCTAGTTGCTTGCTTGTAGCACCATCATCCATTGTTAAGCAGTTGAAAATGTAAGTAGGTGAGAGGGGGTTGGGAGTGTCTTGAAATTTCAATGGTCATTTTGTGCTATGGGGCAGTAACAATCTTACTCATTATTGCCCCTTTAACTAAATTCAGCGTGTATAGATGCAAATGTGATGGCTACACTTGAAATCAACCACTGAAAGAAAAATCTCATATTTCTCCTCTATTAATCTGTCTGGAAGTCTGGAAAAACCTGCTGACAAGGCTACAAAATACGTTCTGTTCTCATACCAGACGATGACCCGGATTCACCTGATAAACTGAACAGTTTCTATGCCCTTTTTTACAATACATGGACCCCTCCTTCTATACCTCCCACTTCACCTTCCTCAGTGCGTTCACCATCTCGGTGGAGGAAGTTACAGTGGCCTTCAAAAAGCTAAATAAAAAGAAAGTGGCCCTGCTGTTCTCAGTCCCTGTGCTGCCCAGTTGGCCCCTGTGTTTACCTCCGTCTTTAACACCTCCCTTTGCCAATGTCCCACAGTGCTTTACATCATCCATCATCATCCCTGTGCCCAAGTCCTCCAAGGCGAACTGTCTGAATGACTTTAGACCTGTTGCACTCACTTCAGTAGCCATGAAGGCCTTTGAGCATCGGGTTTCACCCATCAAGGACCCTTTCCCGTTTGCATACAGCAGTAACCGGTCTGTTGAAGATGCTAACAACATAGCTCTTCACTATACTTTACATCATCTGGAATCATCCAATACATATGCACGTATCCTGTTCATGGACTTTAGTTCAGCCTTCAACACCATTCACCCTCTCAATACAATACAATACATTATTAGGAATGAACATACACGCAGCCATGTGCCAATGGATTCTATATTTTCTGCTCAACAGGAAACAAAAAGTCAAAGTAAGCCAAAAAATATCCAGCCCAACCCCCTTTTTTATTTTTTTTATTTATTTACCCAGGGTAGGTTCGCTGAGCACAGTTGCTCTTTTTCCAGCAACGCCCTGCTTCACTCACACAGTTACACATTCACACCTGGGAGCTGCCCAGTACAACCACAGTCTGACACTATTGGCCACTGAGCAGCTCCACTGGAGCAGTTGGGGGTTAAGTGCCTTGCTCAAGGGAACTTCAGCGGTTGATGTTTTTCCTGCTGGTCCAGGGGAACGAGACGGCGACGCTACGGTCACAAAGGCCGCTTTAGGCCACCTCTGCCCCCAACACAGGGGCCCTACTTTCACTGCAGTTCTTCGGTCTGTATACCAACAACCTCATATCCCACTGCAGCTCAGTCAAGGTGTTCAATGGCACTACAATAATTGGCCTCATCTCAAACAATGATGAATCACACTAAAGCCCTGCACAGGCCAAAAAATCAAGGCCCGGCCCGAGCTCAACGAAGTCTGCAATTTTTCAGCCCGAGGCCGACCCGAACCCAACACCAATATTTAAGCTCTCTCTGATGCGGGAAATGCGTCACGTGGGCGGAGCAGGTTTTTTCTACCTGCTTCACCAACTTCGTCTCCATCACTGCATGAGTTTTGAATTAATTAACTAGATTGTTTTAACTACAGGATCATTGATACACATTGGGGGGAAAAAGACCAGCCGCGTCAAAATAATAGAGATGCGAGGTGTTCTGCTGCGGCACACGTGTGGCGCCGCATCCGTGCCTGTGATTTCGGCAGTCAGTTGCGCTCCCCGACTCTTCTAGTCCGGCCGCGTAACAGTGTCCTATGTGTGCTCTGCGCGTATATGGGCACTATGAAGTGAGAGAAGTTAAATGAGCCCGAGCCCGATCTATAAACAAACAATTTGGCCCGAGCCCAAATCAACTCAATGTGTTGGGTCCCATCAGGACCTGACAGGCTTGCAGACCTCTAAATCACACTACTGTCAAGCAGTGGACAGCGCAGTCAAATGGTGTGCAGACCACAACCTTCAGCTGAATACAGCAAAAATGGAGATCGTGGAGTCATGGAGATCACCATTGACTTCAGACGGTAACAAAATCTCAAATCCCCGGTCCATATCAACTCCCAGCCAATGACCTCAACAGACTCTTTAAGTTCCTATGCACCCAAATCTGTAATAATCTAAAATGGTACACCAATGCAGAGCACATAATAAAAAAAGGACATCAAAGACTGTATTTCCTCAGACAATTAAACAAGTTCAGAGTCAACAAACACCTCCTGAAAGCATCGTCACCTCTTCTATCACAGTCTGACAGTCACTCACAGAGGAAATTACAGCACATTGTGACTAAGGCCTCCAAGATCACCAGTTCTGCCCTCCCCTCAATTGAGGGGAGGGTCATTTCTAAACAGGTAAAAAAAGATCATCTGACCCCTCCCATCC